>QEPC01007999.1:1024122-1117414 GCA_003113815.1 Sphenodon punctatus
CTATCTAGGTGAGAGCCTAGACGAACCTTTTTCATATAAGACAACCCCACTGCAAAGTCTTCCAAGCCACAGGTGGCCAGAGAACGTTCTCTGCGTTACGGCTGGGCTGGGAGATCAAGGGGAGGCTTGGCTAGGGGTGCGGACCTCTGAAAGCTCCCTGATTGCAGTGAAGGTTTTCTGATCACTTGGGGACCCACGCGGGCACAGGCAACTGGGGGGCAGCCTCTAAAGAGTAAGAGAGGGCCTAAACACCAATCCCCAGTGACAAATCGATAGCCAGCCAGCCGGGTTGCCATACCTCCCCTTTAATCCTGGCAGTTTATGAAAAATACATGGTGCAGGGCTGCATTGGTTCCAACTTGTAGGATCCCCACCTCTCTTACCCCCATGACAACAGGGCTGAGCCCACACCCTACCCTTGAGTCACAGAGCGCAGCCACTCACCAATACTTCTGCAGTCAGCAGCCGCAGCCCCTAGGGCTTGTCTAACCCAGTCTCCTGTCTTGAATTGTAGCAGTCTAACCCAGTCTCCTGTCTTGAATTGTAGCAGTCCACCAAAGACGGCCCTCAGTGAGCAGGTAGGCACAATCTGCGATGACAAGGTTTCTCATTCTCTGATCCTGCTTTCCAGAGTTAAATGGGATGGGAGGGGCGGGAACTTTCACAATCGCCACTGCGGCTCTCTAATTGTGAGGATTAACACCTGTCTGAATGCACAAATCCCCTTTTAGTGCGCAAACACACCCGTGCATGATCGGGTCCTCAAACGCAGCCTTCACAAGGACGGGTGTTCTCAGCACTAAAAGAGGATTCTTGCATTCTGACGCACGCTAATCCTCTGCTAATCCTCGCAAGTAGAGAGTTGTGATGGCGAAAGTTCCTGCCCCTCCCACAAGACATCAGAAAGCAGTCTCACTCTAGCTCTGAATAGAGGGGGTTAGAAAAAGCACCCTTCAGGCTGACAGGTACATCAGGGAGAGCAAGCCCTGACAGTGCCACTGCCTTCCTTCTTCTCACCCCCCGCCCCCCCAAATAGCCCTCCTGACAGGATTTCATGAATTCTGTGTTGCTGCAATTGCAGCCATTTTTGTGGAATTTTGTGTTTGGGCAAGTAGCCAAAGAAATTGCCTCTGGCAGTGCAGAATTACAGCCTAAGCAGGGAGCACTGTGAGCAGCCAACAGGGTGCTGCCACCCTTAGCTACTGGAAAATATTCAATTTGCAGGTAAACAGCCCCTGTGCCGGAGCTGCTGAAGAGGAGTAGCCCATGATCCCCTCCTGCCTTCATAGGAGTTGCTCAAAATAGATTAGTAGGATGGGAAATTTCTTTGCATTCACAATTTGCATAACATGCAAAATTTGCATAGTTTATTTCACTTGCTGAATGTGGGTTTCCTGAATGCAGAGTTCTCATGTTTTGTTTTACAGAATAGATGAGGCATGGCTTATTGATTAGCGGTGGGTAGACAGAAATGAGGCAGTCCTAGCCTGCTTCCTGCTGCATTTCATTGGAGAAGGTACCTATAGGAGAGAGGAAAGATGTGGGGATGGGACAGCTGGCACCACCTCAGCAGAGGCCCAGGCCAGAGCCACAATGGTGCTAAGACATAGATCTAGTCTGCTGCTGGTCAAGGGCGGGGAAGGAGGCTCTTTCCTTATCAAAGCTCAACAGAGGAGACAGCAGGGAAGGGGGTTGTGTGTGAGCAGAAGCATTACATGGTAAATCTCTGCACCCTGTTAAAAGTTACCCGCCCCAGCTCGGAGTCCTTCCTCAGTTTGAGGGCCCTGACTCTGCTCTTCATATGCTTTACTATCTCAGAGCTACGGCCATGTGCTCCCTTAGTACACCCTTCCCCTCCCCACATACCTTCCAACAGTTTGAATGCCTAGAGGCCAAGCCCTACCCCTTTGGTCAATCAGCTCTACTGCTCTATGAATAAGCTCCACCTACTCCACCCAACATTCCAAATCTCTAAGAGGGAAAGAAGCTCTTCACTTATCACTCCACTTAGTTTGTCATTCCATCATTTCCCCATTGTCCTCTCAAATGCTTTTCCTGGAAGGCAACCAGAAAGCGGCTAGTCTTCTCTCTCCTGAAAAAGGGACAGTAGGATTCAACCCCCCCCGAGACTGGTTCCTCCTACAAAGAGACCATTAGGAGGTACGCACCCCTATTCGCACCTTGTAGAGTTGCAGCAGGGGCCCTTGCCTTCTAGCTGGGCTAGGAGGATATATATGTTGGCAGCCATTGCACCATGGTGCAAGGGTCATTGCCTGAGAAAGCAGAAGAGGGAGAGAGATGGGGCCAAGCTGGGATTTTAGCAAAGCAGGCCTGGCTGGCACTGTCGCTCACAGTAGTTTCAGGACCCTGCTCCCTTGTGCTCACACACTGCTCATGTGGAACCATGCCTCTCAGGCCCCACTTAGCACTCATCCCACTCTTCACAGGCCCAGAGGCTAGTGGGCAGGTACTAGGCGGCCAGCAAGGCTCTAAATTTGGGAGATGGGTCATTTCATGTCCCCCTTGTGGCTGAAGTGGTTTCAACTGTACTAAGGCAGCTACAAGACAGACATTAACCAGCCCGGGACATTAACTGGTGTAGTCACCTTGCTTTTCAAGCGCTTTAAAACCCTGCTGCCTCCCTTCCCCCTTGTCTGCGGTAGTCACAGCTACAGCCCTGCAGGGGGCATGGGGGAAAAACAAACAGGCCCAAGCTTTCGTTAGGACCAGTCAGAGCCCAGTCCTGATGCAGCCATGGGCCCAATGTAGTGGGATGCCTCCCCCCACCCCTGCAGACTACTGTGACAGCACGGTTCGCTGCAGGGTCACTTCAGGAAAAGCAGGGGGTTACGGTGTTCCTGCCCAGCCTCCCTCATGGAGCACGGTCATGTGACAGGGCTGCAGGGACGGGGCCTCTTGGCCACAGGTAGCTTGGTCCGGAAGGCTCCCAACCAGGCCCAACAATACCCCTCAGATCCCACCAGGCTCTGTTGGTCCACAGGGCGCTAGCTAACACACACGTTCCCCCTCTCCATATTCCCACCTTCTTGTTTTCTGACACTGTCTGCCTTCGCAGCCCCTCTCCATGGCTGAGTGAGTAAAGAGGGGTGTTTGCCAGCTGTGCTCCTTCCCACTCACCCTGACGGGCGTCCAAACGCACAAGCCCAAGACCGCAAAAGGCTCCTTTCATTAGAGCAGCTTTTAGACGAGTGCTGTTCCATCGCGCCGTGAAATCATCTGGCTTGTAGAAGTGCCGCGCGCCGTATTTCCAATCGCGCATTCTTTAACAGCGCAAATTAAATACCTCAATATTGCCTAGTGTGCAGGGAAGTCCTGCCTGTGACTGCCATCGTCTGGTCACCTTGTGGGGAAAACCCAGTTACACCAGCCACCCTGGCTGTGGCTGCGTTTCCAGCCACTGGCACCAGGAGCAGCCAGACAGGTACAGTTGACCCAAACCCCTCCTTGAACCCAATGGACACAACAGGTTAGTTCTACATTATGAAACTTTATTGCCGACATGCAGGAATAGATGGATGTAGTACAAAAATATGTCTTTATACAAATTGTTTCTCTTTTCATTTTTTTTGTGTTTTTCTTTTTTTTTTTTTTTTTAAACTTTACAAGAGGATCCTTTCCTCCAGCATGTCAGTGAGTCTATTCCTTGGAGACTGGAACTTGCACCCGCACTGGCTCTCTCTCCAGTTTGCTGCGCTACAAGCGGTGGGATCCTTCTCTGGCAACATGCCGCCTGCGGGAACACTCAATACTGTACAACTTTGCAGAACCCCCCCAGAATATTGCTTTCACTGTGGGGAGGAGCAGGGCGAGGGGGGAACCAAGACAAACTACCAGCAAGGGAAGGGTTAACACATACAGCTGGAGCTGCAGTTGCACTGCCCAGGCTCCAGCCTATCAGAGCTGGCGGGGGGTGGGGAAAGGATTGACTAATTCAAATAAGCTACACGCACCCGACCCAGAAGCCTTGCTGGAGCCTGTGTAACATGTCAGGGGGCCGGGCCTAGCTTCCTGCCACCCTTTGCACAGCTGGAGCTTGCTGTTTAGGAAGCTCCCTTCTGCCCCCTGCTTTTGCATCTGCAGCAGTGACGGGGACTCACTCTCCAGAACATACAAATAAATAAGACTTTAAGCTACTGGCTCAGCCAAGGGAGGCTGGCGGAGCTGCCCCAGCCCTCTTAGTGTTCATTCCTGCGTGCTCAGGGGTCAGAGACCTACCAGGAATGTGACTGCTGAGAAGTTTCAATTCCACGCTCACCTGGTGATAAGAGGCCGGTGGATTGAATCTGACTAGACCAGTCTAAAGATGCCCCAATCTCAGAGCAAGAGAATGCATCAAGCTACAAAAAAACCCACCACACTGATCTGCTGGTGCTGGGGTTTCTAACACATCAGGGATGAACAAAGTAACAAGCTCCAGCAATGGAAGATGCTACAAGGCCCCCCCTGCAGCTGTGCTGGCTCCCCAAAATCTCAGAAGGGGGCAGGCATGGAGAGTGCACAGACTCCTACCTGCTCGTTCTGATGAACAGCAGCTGCCCTATCTCAGACAGCACCAACAAAGAAAGGCGGTTTCTTTGGTACTCTCTCACTGCAGGAGGAAGTCAGCGGCAGTGCTGTGAAGTTTGATGCTACAGTTGGGAACGCACATGCAAGGTGTGGGGGTAAACAGTTTTTACAAGAGACCTCCCCCCACCCCAGCGAAGAAGCCTGGGCATGGGCAGTGCAGCAATCCTGCTGAGAACAGTTTATCTGATCTGGCAAGACAGGCATCCAGTTCACAAAAGGTGAGGCTCATAAATGATCAGTCCTGTTCTCAGTGCAGGAGCCTTGGGTGGATTTTCCCCTCCAGTGCCCGACACCAAAGGGAAGCTTCGCCAAAGGATTCCTGCGTGGGACCCACCACGGCAAGATACAAGCAAAAGGGTGTGCACGGCCGGTGCTCTGTCCAAACCCTCACACTCTTAGCGGAATTCTGGGCAACTCTTTCACATTATCAACCATATATTACATCTGTACCACGGTGAGGAAGTGAATGTCAGAATTAATGCAAGTTTACTGCACCTTAAAGATAAGCTACTAAAAAAATAGAGTAAAATCATATATTCTTAAGAAGCTAGAAGTGAAAGGGGGAGAGTCGGGGCAAGAGAAGCTTGAGAAGCCATTGAGCAGGCCTGGTTAATGCTTGCTGCAGTTGGCTCTGCTGCAGTGAAGGCAAGCCTCGTGCATTAGCTGCCTAAGGTAACAGGGATGCTTTAACATCTTATGCAGCTCAGGTGTGGCTCCCAAGTGACTCAAACCCAGGAGTTAAATTAAATGAGGACAGAGGCTTGTGGCAGATTGGGGAGGGGAGGGGAATTTATGAAACCCAGAACAAAAAAAATAAGCTTATTCAAACCATATGGAGTATGAACACAACCAGCCAGATCTCCAGAGTTAAATGTTTGTGCCAGCAACCTTCTAATAATGCACCTGACTTGATCCAGAGAACAATATGGTTAAAAAGACAGAGAGGTAGATTAAAAACTCAAGATTAAAAGCAGATTGGTTGTCTAGATTTGGATTTTAAAAAACCGAGATTCAGGAAGGTGGCCGGCACTTGCTGCTTCCAGAGCCGGCTTTGCTGGAAACTCTTGTCTCTTGGCTGCAGAGCGAGCGCCAGCACACATGCCCCTGTGAGGAGCTCAGAGGAGGAAGTGCTACATGATTCTGTATCCTGGGGCACAGCTATTGCTCTCAAGCTGCAGGAGGCGGCGTGGCGAAAGACAGGCAGCAGGCCGGGTGCTATTTCCGAAGATAGCGCTGCGCCAGGATGGCAGCATCCAAAGGGTTCATGGGCTGGGCGTCGTGGCCCAGGCGCCGCACGGGGGGGATGTTCCCAAACTGCCGCTTCTGCAGGAAGCTCTTGGCCTCGTGCAGTGTGTTTTTCTCCTCAGCCAGCAGCAGCTGCTGCCGCATGTAGTTCTCAAACTCGTACTGCGAGCACTCTTCCGTCACCTTGGCCTGCAGGGGAGACAGACCCGTTCAGATACATGGCTGCGTGCGCCCACTTCTGACACCCAGCCAGTACAGCACCTTCCACATCACCACCACAGAGGAGACCCCCAAGGAAGGTGTCGGGGGCCTGGGCTAGGGCTGAAATGAGAATCCATTTTTTTTTCTGGTAAATGTATTGCAAGAATTGTCGCCAAGATCTTGGTGCAATCTCAACGGATTGAGATCTAGGTCAAGAATTTTTTTTCTCAAAATACCCTTTACAGCAATTTACCATTTACTGATTTACCTTGTACCATGTCCATCCCAGTAATGTGCATGCTCAAGACAGCATTTGGCGCATTCCTGAGACAAAGGCGGCACACGGTAAATTGAGATATGGTAAACGGTATTTTGAGAAAAATTTCTCAACCAAGAAATGTTGAGATTCGGTATTTTTCTCAATTATAGTTTCTCAACTAAAACAAGTTGAGAACCGTGATTCTCGATAACAGAGAAAAACTCCAACATGAGTTTCAGCCCTAGCCTGTGCACACAATGTACCCAAACCCATGGGGATCATGCTCCCTTAGCATTACAAAAGGGCAGAGGATAAGAGTATGCCACCTCCAGGAGGGCTCAATGTACCAGGCATTCTTTAGTGCCAGGCACTCTAAATCCAGACCCTACAGTGAGTTGGCAAGGGACACATTCTACTGTACTACATTGGACAACCACAAAATGCCTGTTTTCCTGATCTCTGGTGGATTTTTTTTTTTTTTTTTAATAATCATGTAACAGGATTAGATTTCAGAATATTTTAGCAAACAACCTGGAGGAGGGAAACCAGGGTTTAACAATTCTGCTATTTCCCTCTTGCACATTTTTCATAATATGGAAAGGAACCAAGAGTGCTGGGAGCAGCGTGCAAGGGAATGCCATCCCCCCCCCCCGGGCTCCCACCTCTTCTGAGCATCGTGATGCCATAATGCTTGGAAAAAGAGTATAGTCATGCCAGAAAGTGGGGGACCCTCTTCACCCATCATCTTTGATGGGACCACAACCCTTTCCAAGCACCATGACATTCCGACATTCAGAAGAGGCATGGTCATGTCGGAAGGGAAGAGCTGAAGCAGCTCTCCTGTGCTCCCTGCCCATAGCAGCATCATAGAATTGCTGGAAGGGGCAATACTGAAACTGGGGAAGTAGCATGTGGAAAAAGGAAAAGGCACAATTGTTATCTCCAGCAGGAAATTTAAACAGCGAGAGAAGACACTTGTGAGTGAATGTGCCCTAACTCCGACTTCCAGGGTTAAGCAGGGTCAGGGGAATGTGCCTTAGCCCAGGCGGACGAGGCCACAGGCCATCTCCTATCGTGCTTCCCACACAAGCTGGCTAAGGGAACAGGATTTTTATTCCCTCTCCAGAGCGAGCCGGCTTTGCTTACCGCTTCCTCCCTCCTTGCACAGCATAGCAGCTTGGCTGCGCAGCTCTGAATTGCACCAGAAAAATCCAAACTTTGTGTCACCCAGGCCAAAGAAAGGGCCATCCCACATGGCCAGTCAGACAAGCACAGGCCTGTCACTTCCAAGCCGACAGCAGTGCCTAGTCATGTGGTATTGGCCACACAGACAGCCCCAAGCAGCTAACGCGGGCGGGAACCGTATGGCTAAGGCCACCGCCGCCTCACTCAGCGCCAGTGCCACGCGCAGCACTGACTGATGGGAGAACAGAAAGCATGAGTCAGAGGAGAGTGATTTGAGCACACACGCAAGGAAAGGACAGAACAGAGCGGAGACACGCAGCCTGGTGCCGAACTGGAGGTCCCCAGCCAAGCCAGCCTCCTGCTGCTGCTGGAGAGGGGGACTTAGGTTCCGAGGCCTGACAGGTGGCTGAAAACCCCTGGGAAGAATCAGCCGCCAATCCAAAGGAGGACAACTCCCGGTCCAGCTACATCTCCCAGATACCTCCGAACCAAGTCAGCCAGCCAGACGGGGGAGGGGCACTTCAGGGATGCGATTCTCATCTGGTGGGTTGTGACCCAGGGGTGGGTCCCGGGAAGGACTTTGGCAGGTTGCCGAGGTAGGAGCAGAGCTGGGGGGATGTAGTGGTGGTGGAGACTGCAGCACAGATGGGGACAGTGCACCAAAGCTCATGCGGGCAATCTTGTTCTCAGCCACCCCCTCCCCCCCGGTGCTTGTTGTGGGGCCATCCCCACCTCCCAGCCTGGAGCGGAGGCAGCTCTTGGTCTTGCACTGCCTGCTACTTCCCCAGTCCAAGACCCTAGAGAGCCCTTGATTCCTGTTGTGCCTTGGGTGCCTGGCCCAGGTGCTCCCTGGATTTAAAAAAAAAAAAAAGTCAAGTGTTTTGGTGGATCTTGTCTGTAAAAAGACTAGGAGGCCAAGTCCTTTGTCTGGCCCAACCCCATTCTAGACGGCCCAGAATGCCGCACACTGCCCTCCGCAGCCCCTCAACAGGGTAATTACAGCAAATGAGCTTCTCTAACTGGTAGTGTCGAGTGCTGTGTGCTCACCGCCTCCCTGCGGCCCTCACCTCTTGGGAGCTCTCCGGGTTGGCCACCTGGTCGTCGATGTCTGGCACCACCTGCAATGGGCCGCTCAGCGAGGACATGGACTGCCTGTGGGGAGAATACGAGGCTTCTCACACTCCTGCTGCTACCCTGCCTCTGGCCAGTGGAGCACCTCTCCGGCACTCCGCCCAGGTGTCTGACATGAGAGCGCGTGGCTGTTTGTCAAACGCTGCGATCGAGTGACCAGCGGCCACCTCTGCCCCAGGGATTATTTGGCAGGCAGTGGTATTCTGCAAGTGGGGTGCTAGGGCAATCGGCAGCAGGTGGCCTTCCCGAGCCCAAGCATGGGGGTCACACGTTAGCAGTGCCCCCCCCAATAGCAAAACAAAGGGCAAGGAGCTGTGTGCACAAAACCCAAGCTATCAGAGGATGCCTATTGCCTCCGACAGATCAACGCTCTGAGATCACAGCGAGGACGCACTTTGCACTGATACCCACACAAGCGTCGGAGGCCTTTTGAAGCTGGTACAACTATCCCTTGGAGCATGAAGGGGTTTTTACTGGTGTAACTGCTCAGCTACAGCTTCTGGAGGAATTACACTGGGGCAAGCAGTACATGCCGGGCAGGGCCATCTCTCGCACCCAACTCTTTGTCCTTGGGCTTGTGTAGCTGATAACCACACTGTCCCATTCACCCTCCCTCATTTGGTTTGTGTGGCTTGCCTGCCTCAGAATGTGTACGAGCCATGCCACCCCACCCTGCCCCCCACTTGCCACGAGGCTATGATGGTGCTGAGCGAGTCCAGAACTTCCGAGGCGGTCAGACGCTGCTGCGGATCCAAGACTAACAGCTTGCGGATCAAGCACACAGTGTTTTCGGAAACCCGCCCGTCTCTGTCAGGAAAGAACAGCACAGAAAAGTGAGACTAAGGACATGGTGGAGGGACACCGCTGTGGAGAAGAGGGCAGAGTCAGTAGTGCTGCACGCAGGAAAAGCAAGGGGCTGCAGCACTGACTGACTGGCTCTCAGCCACTTAGGGGGCTTTAGCTCCTGCCATTTACTTGTTCCCATGAAGTGGCTGGAGCCAGGAAAGCTGCGGCTTTTCCCCTGTTTAAAACAAGGGGCCAGAGCTCAAATCCTGCTTCTTGTGAGGCTGATCTGTAACCACCCCCCACCCAAGCGTCTCCTCCTCCCACTAGCAGCTTGCTCACTCAGGGATGGTGTACTCGGCAGCCTTGATCTTGCGGAAGAGCTCCTGAGGTATGCTGTCATAGAAGGGGAACTGGCCGTACAGCATGGTGAAAAGCACGACTCCTAGAGCCCACATGTCACTGGGCTTCCCACGGTATGGCCGACCTGTGGAGGCAGACGACAATGTGAGGCCACGCAACGCTCCTGACCTTGGTGTCTACACAAACTCCCTCCCCCTGCAACCCCAGGGCCCAACACAGAAGCAACTTGTCACCATCCCAGTCTGGCGTCCCATCAGCACTATTAACCCATGACATCATGTCCCAACTACCCCCTAGCAGAGGAGCAGCCCTAAGAGCACACATTGGTTGCAAAATGGGAGGCAGCCCTTTGCTAGATGGTTAGTTTATCACAGAATGACCCCTCTGCCCACAAAGGACCCCGAGATAAATAGTAACACAAGCAGGTTTGCAGGACTGGACAGGAGTCGTGATCCGATACCCCCCAGTCTTGTCTCTGCTTCCCAGAGCGACAGTTCGAAACCAGGCAGTGCAGTCAGCCTTTCGCCAATATACAAAGAACCCTGCAGGTTACTAGGAATCTCTGCCCACTACAAGGTTCTAAATCAGGGGCAGGGAATCTTTTCCTTCCCTGGGACCACTCTGAAAATTAGCAAAACTTCAAGGGCTGCGCCTAAGAAGAATAGGGTCCAGATCAGGAATCTGTGCCATGAATCCATCCCCTATTCTTGGTGTGCATCCCCTCATCTCTGCTCCATTCCCCCTAGCTCGGTCTTCCAGCACTTGAGGGTAGGAACTGAATCCAAGGGCCAGATCTCAGAAACGGAAAGGGCCTCCAACCCAGAAGCGGCTGCATTTCAGTGGCTCTGTAAGAGCCTAGAATAAAGTTAGCTCCTGCTGCCAAGATGCATGCCTGTAACTCATCATCATAATGTACAAAGAGGCTTGGTGAGAAACTAGAGAGACAGCACAATGGATCTCCTGGCATGAGTAGCACCCCAAATTCTCTACCTCTCGTGCACAGGGATTGGAATGTGATGAATCACACATGCCAAAGCACCCAATTGTATGTAACACACATCTCTGTTAACACAGCCTCTGACTGGAGGCTGCCTGTCAAGGGATCCCATCAAGATGTGCCCGCAAGGTCTGGACACTAGCATCGCCACACCCACCAATATTCTAGACCTCTCGCTCCTGCTCCAGCAGAGACAGTCGCTCGCCCGGCAGAACAGCTGCTTCAGAGTGCTGCAACCAGGTGACAAATCAGCGACAACAGCTCGCAGGAGGGCTGGCCGCTGTGGTCCCACCAAACAGGATGGAGGCAGCGGCTTTCTCAGAGTCAGCTGATGAGTCACCGCTGCAGCACTCACTGTTTGCACTCATTAGTTGCTGCTTTTTAAGGTTTAGCACCTCTCCCTTAGGCTTCTCAAGTGACATTTCATCAGCCACAAAATCCCTGCCATTTCTCTCCAGGAGAGAGCAAGCTAAAACAATGATTAATCGAAGCTCCCCCTTAGAGAGCAGCAGCTCAGACAGAGGGAGGCTGGCGCTCTCCAAAATCTGCTACAGACAGCTTGCTGGGGAGGAAATTCCCATATCCCTAAGTGACCTTTAGCTTCTGCTGTCAAGTTGGCAGAGGGGGCTGCAGGTCTCTTGGAGGCCTGGCCTGCCATTCCCATGGCCACATGGATCATGGGACTCTGCCTTCTCAGCCCTTGGATGACTCATTCAGACGAGGGAGGGGATAAAAGAACAGGTAAAACTTCTACCCCAATTCCCATCTCCTCTGTCCCACCTTGAGTTATTTATTTAGTCAAATTCACATGCCCTCCTTCTTGCAGAGGCTCAGGGTAGCTTACCATAATAAAATCCCCTCCTCTCTGCCATCAGCAGAAGTAGCCACTATCTTGAAGATTTCAAAAGAAACTCCATGGCAAACAATAGCTTCAAGTTACATCTGATCAGACAGGAGTGGTAACAGAGCAAGAGCCAAACCCACTCCCGTCTTCATGGCTGGGATGTTGCATGAACGCAGCAAGAGGAAAGAAAGCCAGGGTCCACACAGGCCAGAGATGCTAAAGGAGCCTGCTCTCTTAAGAACACTGCCCTTAGTTCCATCAGTCACTCTCACCCCAAAATGCTGATGCTTCCATGGGAAACAGATTTGCTATTCTCACCTCGCAACCTCCCATTCCTCAGCATCCCTGAGGCATCACTGCTTTCTGGGGGAGGGGGGGTGACATAGGACTTAGTCAGCTCTGAAGGAAGCACCAAGATCTCCAACAGATCCTGAGAAGCCTTGAAAGACCTTTTGTTTATTGGTTAATAATTATCTTTGGTGCATCCCACAGAGGTTACAGACGGAGGTCTTGCAGCAGAGATGAAGGGAAGCGGAGTGCAAACCATCTCATTCTTGCCAATGGTGACTTTCAAACATGCCAGCTTGAGACACTGTAAATCAGGCTGGTCCGAGTCAGAAGCCAGTGCTTTAGGGAGCCACATTACAGCTCATTATTGGGCACAGTGCAATGGTGGCACAGAGCCAGGATCTCACCTAGAGACCCTGCCAGGCTATGTTCATGACATCTGGAAAGCTACAACACCTGAGTACTGGCAGCGCACACACAGTGTAGGAAACACCAACACCACTTCCATACACAGTTTTGCAGGCAGCAGATGGGACACTGGAACTAACTGTACAGGGAGGACATGATCCCTTACTCAGCACACGTGAGTGCCAATGCGATCTTCAATCTCCACTGGGGTCTCTCTCTTTGATGGTGCAACATGCTCTCCTCCAGCACCCCACAGCAGGATCAGAACCTGTGGCCTCTCTGGCCTGGGGGTAGGCATGCAGCCAGTAGGGGATGTGGGAGATGGCATTTAAACACAGACGGCATGAGAACACCAGAACCCTTTCTCTCCACAGGCCGTGTTTGAGGGGGGCGGGGGGGGGGCGGCGTGGAAGTATCTCGAAAGGTATATTCCACCCAAGAGCAGGACCAGGCAGAAAAATCAGAGGGGAAACCCAGTGGGGAAACAGTGACTTAACTCCTAACTCCAAACCCAGCCCGAGAAGGGTCGCCACCTACCGCTGAGCACATCAGGGCTGATGTAGGCAGGACTCCCGCGCTGATCTTTCAGCAGGTCATCTTCACTCACCAGGTGCTTGCCAAGGCAGAAGTTTGTGATAGTTATTCGGTGAGTCCTGGGTGACAAACAACGAGTTGTTAGCAAGGAAAGGGAGCCAGAGCACACAAAGCACAGGGAATCGCTACCGAGAGAGGAGAGTGAGAGCATGCACGCAGTGTGGCTTTGAGGGGGAAGGGGTACCCCAAAGGGCAAACACTAAAGGTAGGGGAGCAACTAGGATTATGAACTGTTCCTTCTCCCTCTCCTGTCACCGCCCCCCCTTTTTGGAGGACAGGGAGTATTAACATGACCTGTCTGGATCACATTTACAAGCAGAGTCAAGACAGGTGCATACAAGATTTTCAGCAGTATGTCTCTACAGTGTTTTGGAGGCTCTGCTGTTATCTTTTTATGAACTACAGAATGACACTGTCTTTGTAATCCTTCCCCAGGACCCAGCTCACTGGACACTTCTCCAGACATGTCCTCCGCTCCTATTGCTCCATGGACACAAAAATGTTTGCTTTGATGAAGTTCAGTTGAGTAGAAAAGCAGATCCCTGCCAAATTGCCATTTATAATCTCTTCATGGAGGCACACATGGCAAAAAAGCTTAATCAGTACCCAGACAGAAAGCCCCATGGTTAAGAGTCCTCTAGCAAAGGGAATTAAAAACTTTCCTCACATGCTTTTTTCAAATTAAAATACCCATGCTTATGGGATTTCCCAAGAAGAGACAAAATCTTGCAGAGAAATTAAATGCGCTATGACTTAATTACCTTAAGTCTCATAGTTAACACTTCAAAGAGTACGTAGCTGGAACAATCTCAACTCAAAAGGGGCAGACTGCAAAACTGCTGTCTAAAAGATTACTCTTACACTCTAATATTCAACTTATATTTCTGAAGTGGTACCCATGAGTGGGAATTATGTCAATCAAAATCACCCATGAAATCTAATAGGGAAGACTGAAGCCAAGTGTGGATCAGAAATAGTGAGAATCCAGACTATTAGGATAGCTATTAAGAGATGAGTGCGCGAGCGAGGCTCCACTGGCATCTTCGGTCAGGAACTGCCAAGAGTTGCTGTGGAGTTGCTCTACAGGAAGATCACAGGTAGAGCAGGGGGCAAGCTTTACACCAGAGATCCCCTAGAGACCCAGCAACCAGGAAGCAAGGTAATCACCCAAAACAGAGGATTTCTCCTGCAGCTGCCGGCAGACATGGAGAGACTGCAGCTCCTTGGGAGAACAAACACAGCTCAGTCTTAGCAAGTAAAACCTTCTCCTATTTGCTCTTACATAGCAAAGAGGCGGCAGGCTGCCACTTGCTGCCAGCAGGTGGGACTGTTGGAGTTGAGAATGAGACCGGCTCCCAGGCACGCATTTCCACCCCTGAACGGACTGGCGAAAGCAAAGCAAGACCGAAGCCCTCCGAGATGTTGCCAAGACCCCAAGCTGCAGCGGGACAAGAGCGGAAGCCTCAGCAATTTGCCACGCGGATGCGAGAGCAGCAAGCTCCCAAGCCTCATCACAAGGGATGTTTACAGAAGACAATGTGTCCGATTCATTGGCTTTTCAAGGTCACCCTGAAGAATCTCCTGTTTCTACAGTGATTCTAGAGGCTGCTATACAGAGGCATTCTGCTGTAACTACCCCGCCAGCACTCAGTAGCGTAACTAAACAGGCACAGAGCTGCAAGGCACAGCCAAACTAAATACTGGAAAAGAGCTAACAAAACATGGTCTTAGTGCTGCACTGATCACAGCCTTGGAGGCTGCGTTCCTTCTCTACTCTTTTTTTTTTTTTTTTTTTTTTAAAAACCTGTTTGCTGGTGAAGTCTACAGGATAGGGATCACGCCATCCAACTCAGCCCCTAGCATGTGCTGGACTCTATTACAAGGCAAACATTCAACAAGTTACCTTAATCCAATTAATGGGAACAAGGAAACTAGATCCATAACAAATCAGGAAATCTTTTTTTAAAAAAAAATGGAGAAGGCTATAATTAATTTTAGCGCATACTTTCCTGTCAGTTACCATGCAGCATTTTTGATCTGTTGGAGTTAAACACTTGTGGTAATTAAATGACAAGTTCATTTAGTATGGGAGGAGTTTAGTTGTTTTCAATTATATGGATACAGGGCACTCGAATTATTGCTAAACTGTAAGTGAAACCTCCTTGTATGTTTGGCAGCTTGCATGGTTAAAGCTTGCTCTGGAGTAAGGTTTGTGGATTGCGGCCTAAGGAATTTCATTAACACTCGAGTAGCCATCACAGGTGCATGCTTGTTTTGGGGGCGATAAGAGAATTTCCTTGAGTTTATCAATCAAGATTCCTAACTGGCTTAGAAGGTAAAAGTTAAATGGACTTATGGGCCTCTGATTAGAATTTCACAAGACTAAAGTTGGCTGTATCCCCACTGGTTTGGAAGAGAAAAGCTTAGGAAACCTCATTGTGAGAATCAAGGCACTGGAGTGGTAACTGTATGAGGTAAGAAAGGGAGAAAAAAGAAATAATAAAAAAAGAAAAAATAAGAGGTCCAAAGCCATCAGACAGCGAATCAAAGCTGCGGAGGAAGAGGTTTCAGAAATGTGCTGGGAGCTGGTGGCCAAGACTGCACAACAGAAGCAGCATGTGGCATCTCTGCAACTCCTTGAGAAAGAGGCACTGCCCGACAGGCAGGAGTTTAGTAACTTACGCTCTGAGTACACAAGCCTGAGAGCGCTGCGCACTATAGAAGGAGAGACTGTAAAACTTGCAAGCTAGCGGGAGGAGCCACAGAGACGGGATGCAACTATCGCCAGTCCAAAGAAGAGCTTGAGGAATCTGTAGCCGAGACAGCCCCTTTCTTTTGCGAAGCATGGGAGGCACAGATGGCTAAAGGCAAAGCAACAAGCTTTGCATGAGGAATGAAAGGAAAAATACAAACAAGAAGAAGTCAAGGTGGTGAACTGCAGGCTTCCAGGGAACTACTCTGGAATAAGTGGCTTATCCATCACGGCCCAGGCCTGGATACTGTCCAGTGCCACAGCTACACAGACAGGTTGCTGCAAGCAGGGGCTGGAAGCCAGACTGCTAGCAAGGAGAAGAGAGTGTAATCGACTGACCCAGGCCACCACACCTGATCCCTTTTTGAATCTTCTATCTGGGATGAAGCTATTAAAATTCCCTCACTAACCATTCGCCTCTGCCCCCTCCCCCCATACCAAAGGCCAGCTTTGTTAAAAGGCCACCACCTTATTTTCTAGTAAATCATTTGATGCTTCCTTGAACAAGTTAGTTATGCGCGGTGCTGTGAATACTTCCTTGTTCTGGGAGGGCTTGTGAACGGTCAGAAGTCCAACGGGAGAACGACATGTCTGTTTCTCCAAGTCCACTTCTCTTGCAGAAGGGGGGGGGGCAGGGGGGGGACTTTGATTTTTCTCAACTTAAAAGACCTGATCTTATAGTCATATTTGGACTTTAAGGCTCTATTTCTGGTACAAATAAACTAAAACGCCAATGGGCTTGATTGCGGTTTGGCGTAAAGCCATGCTACCGTCTCTTAGGACAGCAGGATAGGATCTCAGTCCTTGGCTACTGGGTACGCAGCTCTGAACAAGTGTCAGAAAACAGACTGAACTCAGAGAGATCAGTAACCTCCCTTGGCAGATTTTAAGCCTTTCCCTAGCTACCAAGGCCCTTGTTGACCAGCTTCTACAGTTTAATTGCAGATGAAAGATGGCTTTATTTCCTCAAGCAATCAATCCTGTTCCAACAGAGCTGGGAAGAGAAGTAAACGGTGATTTGCGTCACCACTGCTTGCTTTGAATGAGTCACACTTCAGTTATGACCCTTTTGGCTGCTTCTGTGTGCGTGGTTTTATTTTTTATTAAAAAGAAAAAAAACTAACTTCTCCTAAGAACTTGCTTTGTACCTCCCACCGTTAAAGTGAAAGCAGCCGCAGGGAGATGCCTGCCTGGAACACAAGGGATTCACTGTCTCCAGGAAAGGCCTCGTTCATGGGTATTTCCCATCGGACAGCAACTAACTTCTGCTTTCCTAAAACAACTCAAAGCCTGGATGCATGTGCAGCGATCCCACTCTCAGTGAAGGATGCTGCGCACAAGTTCCCTCACTTCCTATACGGGTGACTCTGTACACTACGATAATCACAGGGGAATGGGATTATCATAGCATGATACTTATGATACTGGCCCTTTTTACACGGGTCGTGGCTGCGTGGGGGATGGGTGTGCAGCTGCAGTGTGGGCAGCGCGTGGGTGCCAGTGCATCTGGGCGCACACCCCACGTATGGAGGCACCTCCGTTTTTGCCGGTGTCTATGTGCGTGGGGATGGGTGTACACGCGTGTGCACGGGAGCATGGACACCCACCCCCGCGGGATTTACACAGCCAGAGTCATCCCATGGTGGCACAGAATGAACTCATGTTCATGCTGTTCTGCGTTTATGGTGCCACCTTATGGACTCTGACCAATGGGGGAGTCATCAGCAGCATAAATAAGTGAAACCAACACCGATTCCATGGCTTTTTTTCGGCTGCTCTGCATGTCTGCTGAGTATTTGTTCTAGGGAACAAGCCTCCGCAAACCCATGCTCACTCGGAGGGTTTGTGTGAACAAACACTTGCTACCATGTTAAGCAGCTGGAATAGCAGCAAGTGTTAACTAATTGCAGACTGCCCCTGAGAACCGCAATTACAAAATCCTCACTGTGGAGAAAGCAAGGGAGGGCCGGAGGGTCAGTTTGTTGCTCTCTGTTAACGGCCTGATCTATAAATGGTGTAAGTTTGGCCCTGGCAGTTGTACAAAAAAGATGGAAACCCAGTCAGTTTTAGTCACTCAGCAGATAACTGCTCTTTGAAGAGGGAGCTCATGTGATGCAAGATGATGTTTTTAAAATGCTGCTGTAAGATTGGCACTTGTAATTAAAAAGGGCTCTCACAAAGCTAGCTTGATCAAAATTATAGAATACAAACCACTCTACAAGAGGGGCAATTTAATAGCCAAGTGCTTGTCACACAGACTGTCTAGTAAGAAGAAGATGAAGACATGCTAGTAGCACGCAAGTCAAGAAAAGTTTTATCCCAAGGTAAGTTTCATTCTCCGATATAATACCCAGCCATACCTCCCCAGCCTGCAGAGAGAAAGTTGCTTTATACTGGCCTTACTACACACTGCCCTTTTAGTCTGAAAGAAAATGCAATAGCTACACAGCTGGCATGAGGATAACTATTCATTACTGGGAATTAAAGGAGGACATTCGAATGGTAGATCTTGAAATTGCCTTGCCCATGATGGATTCCCCCATCTCTCCAGAAGACAAGCTCAGTGTGAACTTGGAGCTTTCCATTGCTGTGACCCACACCACACCCACTTGCTAGGAAGAGGCCCCTTAGCCCCAAAAGGAAGCTCCCAGAAGACACTCACCTTTTGTTTAGCACCATGTTTCCCAGTTTCAAGTCTCTGTGCACAATATTTTTCTGTAAAACAAAACTCTGCTAGTTCATCAACAGAATCACTGTGCTTAGGCAGACAGTACAGAGAATATACAAGTGCTACATTTTCAGACTGCATCATGCCTTCATCCTCAGAAACTGAGAAAAGAAGACATCCTCTCTCAGGACTTTTTAGTTTATTATCTTGCTGTATAGCCCACAGAAGATAGGACCCCACCACACAAGGAGCCCACAGAAGAAAATACCAACACCCTGCAGTGATAACCCAGGGAGACATGTGTAAATTCAAAACTGTTACATTCAAGCATTTGTAAATACTACCATAGGCTGGATAATTTAACAGCAGAAAGAGAGGCTTTGGGGAGATGTTGCTAATCATATGCTAACAGCCATGTATGTAGGGCCCATCCTCTAATGATTTTGATGCTACGCCAATGAAAACTCAGTATACACTTGTCCGTCCCACATTTTCCACTCTATTAGATTGTAAGGACGTGTCTAACTATTGATTGTATAGTGCCAGGTACACTGCTGGCACTATATAAATAAATAATAATGATCAATGCTGGTAAACGGAGTGCAGAAATCCTGATAGCCCAGACATGTGCCAACCTATAAGATGCAGTCTGCCAGCCCTGCCCAAGATCTGTTTAAGCCGAGAGGTCTCAGTAGAAGGACGAGTGGATTAGTTCACCAGCAGGATCCTAGGGGCAGTTGATGTCCCTTTCTACAGTGCAACAAGCTGGAAACCTCAGAGGAATATATTTTCGTAGCATACTCATTTCCAGTTCATTGATCTCAAGCTTGTTGCGCAGGAGTTTGTCTCCGAATCAATTTTTATGCGTCGCATCCCTTCCGTGGGAAATGTTTCAGAGCTTTACCTGGATGGGATTAGCCTCAAACCTCACAAAGTTTCTTTTGAGGTTAACCGTTTGGTGGTTTGCCTGCCTTGCATCTAAATCCCCTTGTCCCTCCTGCCCCCCCCCCAGCAAGCTACAGAAGACCGAGAGCATCCTGCTGTGACTCAGCACACAAAGTTTTATGCAGGATTTCACTTCCAATACCAAGATGCCCTGCAGGCTTGGCCTGCAGAAGAGCCAAGCCAGCCAGCCAGCCATTGCCTGTGGTGTAAGATATCAATAGCCAGAGTACTAATCTGGGACTGAAGGGGGAGGGAGAGGGGAAAACGTACCTTGTGTAATGCTTCTACCACCCGTACCACGTCGTAGAATATAACCACAGTCTCCCGCTCGCTGAGCCGCTTCTCTTTAATGACATAATGCTGCAAATTGATGAGATCTGCCGTTTTGTCACTAAAATCGTGCGCGCAGAGACAGTCCAACACCAGACAGATCCGTTTCTTCATTTTCCTCACCATCCGGTTTGACTCCAGGTCTTCTATGATCTCACAGGCTCGGTCCTGCAAGGAGTGGGAAGGACCGAATTTGTAGAAACGGCTCAGTTCGGGCATGAAAGGAATCGATTTGTTATTTAAGTAGAGAGAACAGCCCAAAAATGAGGAAAGAGATCGGCAAGACACCCCAGTTTGGGAAGAGGTTACACGAGACGTGCTCATTTGGCTAACGATGAGCAGCCTGTACCATCCTGGCTGGACCACAGCAGATCTGATATGGGGAGAATAAGTTTCCAGTACTCATTAAGAGCCCACTAAACATCAGCAAGTATTCAGAAGAGGAGGCGGTGATCCAAAAACCACTTCTTTTCAAAGGCAGAGCTAGACTGAAATGGCTCCTGGTGCAGGAGATGGATTGCCTCTCACACCTCTGCTCCCAGCAGCAGTGAATGCAGCCACACCAGGAAGTGTGGCCGCCCCCGCGCCCCCAGAGAGTTGTACTGCTTGTGCCACAGCTTTGCACTGTGCGATAGCTTTGTCCTTGCTTATGCCAGAGTAGTCCCACTGAAACCCACAGGGGAAGGCTGCCTAATAGGGCTTCAGCGGGACTACTCCAATGTAAGTGGTTTGTGGATCGTGGCCCACAGGTGCAGCCTTTGCCTACAGAAGTTAAAAGGCTACATGAGCCTTAATTACGCTTCAGTGTCCTTATCTAAAACAAGGGGAGCTGGATTCTTTAATACCATGGGCTAGCAAGTGGTACATGAGGCCTGAGCTATGTAAGATTTTTTTGCATGAAGGCCACTTCTAGTGAGGGGTGCAATTCCCCATCAGTGAGAACCCCAGTGGGGACACAGTTCTACCACAGAAGCGGCTTTCTCCTGGTAAAACATATTACAGCAAATTTACAGAAACAAGCTCTGCTGACAGGAAGGAACTTACACCAGTAGAAGAGCAACTCCGCTCAACTGGTAGAGCGGTGACAGACACCGGCCCATCGCTGTGCGCAGGCAGATCTAAAACCGTCTTGCCCGAGCTGTAGTCAGAGAGACCAGAGTTAGAACAAGCTGCTGACAGGGCTCTGCCTGCAAGCAGTTGCCTCCCGTGGCAGCTAGCAACTCTCTCATCAGCCTCTTTGTCACAGCATTCAACAACTTTGTTTATTGGGAATCTTATTGCTAGGAAGGTGTTAACAGCCCTGAAGTTGGCTCATTTAAGGATCTTTAATTGCTCATTAACACATTTACAAATGCATGTTTAACATGCTGAAACAGCAGTTTGTCAGCAGCTCCCGATTCAAAAACCAGACCAAGTACAGGAGCTGGAGATCAGAGATAAAACTCCAACAGGGCACTGGGTTAATTGGCAAAGAGGCAAATTCTCCAGGAGAGCCAACTGGCAGAAGGCACTTCCTCTGTGGCTTTACCTGGCTGGTTGGGTGTGTACTGTGTACCCAACCTGAGTGCAATATAGCTAGAAGGGCCAATGTCTCTCCCATTACATACACGCCTATCCCTCTGCCTACTTTAAGCAGGGTCAGAAAGATCATATATAGTGGTCTAGACCAGGAGCTGCCAAGAGAGATAGTGATCCACTTGATGGATCATGAGCTAATCCCTGGTGGATCACTGTGTAGAAAGACAGACCAGCCTCTCAGGGATCACCCCTAGGGAGAAGAGCAGGACCAGGGCGCCAGGGACCATCTCTGGGGACGAGAAGGAAGGTTGTCTCCAAAAGGCTAGAGCTTCTCTCCCCTTCAGAGGGGAGTTGCCGAGGGACACTAGAGCAGTGGGTTCTCAAACCGACGGGGCAGCTCCCTGGAAGTGGGAGCTGTGAGAAGGATCATTGTTGGCAAACACCTAGCTCCTCTCAGACTGAGTCAGGTGGAATCTCTAAAATAATGGGGTGGCAAGGGGTGGAGAGAGTCAAAGAATAATGGGGTGATGGAGGGGAAGTGACAGGAATGAAGGGGGGGGNCCAAAAAAAAACAAAGCCCCCCCATCCCACCCCCAAAACTACAACAGATGGGAAAGGGGACCAGGGCTGTAAAAATCCACTAGACAGATAAAAAAATTTGTTTGCCACAGGCAAGCA
Source organism: Sphenodon punctatus (assembly GCA_003113815.1). Lineage (NCBI taxonomy): Eukaryota > Metazoa > Chordata > Lepidosauria > Sphenodontia > Sphenodontidae > Sphenodon > Sphenodon punctatus. The sequence goes on from QEPC01007999.1 coordinate 1,045,899, forward strand.
AGAGAATGGATTTTTACAGTCTTGGTTACATACATTAAATACCAACTGTTTATCAAACATTTGAGGTTCTATTCTTGTTTAATACCATATTAGTGTCACAAAAACCCCAGCATGCCCTGCAACTGAGATCGACTTAAGGTGCACAAGAGCATATTTGAGACGTGGCTGAAGTCAAGCCCTCTGAAGCCAAACAGGATACACCTGCAACGCTAGAGCTTGTTGCTTGGACTATTGTTAAAGGGGGATTTGGTGCTGTACTTCAAGAATGCTGCCATTAGATTTCTAGTTTTTTGCCTTCTAATGCTAAGAGATCGTAAGGAGGAGGAGGCAGGAGCATGCAGAACACGACTTAGCCTTGTTCACATGCATCTGTGCCAGACAGACTGCGGCATACAAACAAACCTGCAGAGATAAGTCTAGACAGCATTTTCATGCAGTTACTGTAGCACAAAGAGAACTCTCCATGCTGCCCTGTTGAAGTGGCTGGTCCCCCACAGCAGCAGGCTTGTGCCTGGAAAATTCTGTATCCAAGGTGTTATTTGGAACTCCGTAAGGTGACCACAACCGGGTTAGAGAAAAGTCAGTTATCCTGATGTATCGGAGAGCACTCTGTGCAGAGCCGCTGTCTCTATTCCCCTTGTGCAGTCAGTTTCTCCTGTTTGTGCATTCTATCACAAAAGAACAGAGGGGGGTGGGGAATAGGAAAATGTGACTTTAAAGCCACAAAACTGGCAGAGAGAGTTGTATTCTCCACTCGTGCTTCAAAAGGGAAGGGATTTCAAGTTGACCATGTTCCTGTAAGACAGGGAACACGTGCCGACTCTGAATGCAGAAGGAAAGTCTCAAAAGGAAAGGGAAAAAAAGACAAGGGTGGCTGCCATGAAATACCAGGAACACTGTTCCCCTTTCTGTGCATGGCAACGTTGCACAACATGAGTGAATGCAAGGAAAGTGATCAAAATACCACAACTTTCAGCTTACAAGGTTCTTTTCGGGGGGCGAAGAGGGAGAAGGGATTACTAGGAAGTTTACCAAAAAGTAAGAGAAGAAACGCAGCTGAAATCCCCCCTTGTAGGGTGAAAAACTGCAACGTGGGAGAAAGCGTACACTGCCACTCTTAACTCCCATCAGGTGTCCTGAGCAGGCAATGCCCTGTCTCTTATACACATCTAGATGTGTATAAGAGACAGGGGTGATGGAGGGGAAGGACAGGAATGAAGGGGGGGGGGAGGAAGAGAGCAAGGTGTGTGTGGTGGGCCTCAATTACCACCGACAAAAGGGGTGTGCGAGGAATGGATCAAAAATGTTTGACAACCATTGCCCTAGAGCTGGGAGCCAGCAGAAGAGGTCCCAGCCTGGAGTGCCAGAACCAGCGGGAGAGGTTCTGGTAGGTTGCCTGAGGTGGATGCCTGGATCAAGCAGATTACATGCACCATAAACAGGGTCCCGAAGGTTCTGCATTTCTACCATTGCTGCCAATGGGGAAAACGTAGAATCCACCATCACCCTGACCGTAAGTCAGGATGGCCCTGGTCTAGACCAATAACCCATCCTATAACCCCATATTTCACAAGCCACCTTTTCATTAGCCTTTAACATGTAATAGCCGCTGCAGTACACATTCTTGCTCTACACGGTGCTGACTAATCAGGGCTTGCGTGCTGTTAATTCCTTATGCATGAGGATAAGGTCAGCATGAGCACTGCACACAGAGTGCAGGCCAACAGCCTTTGCCAGTGCCCCCAGGAAGCCAGTGAAAGGGGGAGGCTGTACCTGGAAGAGCCCGTGATGGTGCACCACTCCGTCCTGATTGTGGAGCAGGGAGAGGAGAGAGTACTCTGTGTGCAGCAGCATCTTCCCCTGGCGTTCCTCCTGGGTTTCAATTCCTTTGTCAATCCTGTCCTCTAAGGTGAGGATCTTCAGGAAAGGAGAAGAGAGCCTTATTCCGATGAGAAAAACCCCAGCCAGTCAAAACCCCCGACCCCAGCGGTATGCTTGACGCACGGTTGCACGCATTAGCAGCTGGGTGCAATCACCTCAAAGTTACGTATGTCTCAGAAATGTCTCTCTCCGATAATTTATGCCGAATGATCAAGAGAGCTAGATCAGTTCAAAAGGTACAATGAACTTTTCCTTTTGCAGGGGTTCTTTCCCACCCAAGGCTACCGACCGGGTGGCTGCCACATAGATAGGACTCTGAGCAGCCACTGGTGTTTTTAAGCACTGTGTCCTCTGCCCCTCACTCTGAACAGCAGCTGCCAGGGCTCTACCTATGCTGGATTTCATGCCAGCATCGTGACTCATGGGAAGTGTTAACGGACAGCGCTTCAGACTCGCAACCTGCTAGGATTCAGGCAGCTCACTTGAGGAAGCAAGTCAAAAGGTCTCCAAGGATCTGCTTACCTTGAGCTGATAGAAGTCATCTGTCCCATCCTTTCTTGCCAAACATTGAACAATACTTGGCACTGGGGAGTTACCTAAGCGTGGACCTAGCAGCACAAAGCAGAACAGACTTTTTTGCCTCGAAGAAGCTATGACTCATTCAGTGTTATGTCAATAGTCAGCTGTCATGCCGTTTACATTAGACTAAACCAAGTTCCATTTTTTCAGCCAGGCATAAACATCCACACTGTGCAGCTTCTTCCCATAACCTGTATTTATCTTTCTACAATGAAAGGGATGCAGGGTTTCAAAACCTTCTTGGACAATGGTTTTTGTTTGTTCATGGCACAAATCTTTGGCAAATCACTGCACATTGTACAGCTGTTCCTTTTGCAAACACAGATCTCTGCAAGCCTAAAGCATATGGCTCTTGCATTTGCTGCTATCCGCTGAGGCAAAGAATTGCTGCTTCCAAACCTCTGAACCCAGGCGGCATTTCTGCAGGGGCTGCTCATTTGAACAGGTTTAACTAATGTACCAAAACAACTCACTGCTTCAATAGTTTGGCTGAAACCATCCATTTTAAAATAAGAGATTAACTGCTGGGTTTTATACCAGATATGGGTACCCTGGGTCATGCAAACTGACTGATAGAACGCTGTATTATTAGGAGGTGGCATCCTAGAGCTAGCAGGGTCGTCTAGAGCAGGGGCGGGGAACCTTTTCCCTTCCGAAGGCCACTTCAAAAGCTTGCACAAGCTCCGAGGGCCGCACAGAAGTTGGGGCGGGGGTGCTTAAGGGATGCACTCAAGGAAAGGAGGGCCCAAATCATGGATCTGTGCCATGGAACTGCCCCCTATCCTTGTTTGCAATGACCTCATCTCTCCTCCCTTCCTTTGAGCTCAGTTTTTCAGTGATTGGAGGTAAGAACTGGATCCAAGGGCCAGATCCAGGAACTGGAAAGAGGCCACATAAAAACTTGCTGTGGGCCACATTTGGCTCCCGGGCCTGAGGTTCCCCACCCCTGGTCTAGAGAATAGATACCAATGCAGGGAGTAATTGCCATGTTGTGTTAAGCAGCACCACATGGGAATTCTGTTAACAGCACGATTGGGGTGAGTGGGTTGAATACACACCTCATGAACCTCCAGGAAATCCTAACCTCCCACTCTCTCCTCAGAAGGCTTAATTTTGAATACAATTGAAATATTCACTGCCAAAAAACCACGAACCCAGGGTTGTCTTTTGAATGGCTGCAGCCACCCCTCTTAGCCTGAATTAGACACCCCTTAGTTTACTAGCTCTGGAAACAGTGCACTGTTCCTTGGTTAACCTCAAATGGGAAGTTAATTTAGCTCAGACAGAAAAAGGAGCTAGGTTATATAAAACAGTACAAAGCAAAACTGTAATCTGTTTGCATTAAACTTTGCGGCCACAAGTGTTTCACCAGATGCAGCACAGGAGATTAGGAAAATCCTCTTTGCTTACCTAGGATGAAAGGGCCAGCCCGCTTAGCATTGGTGCCAGAAATCCCTGTACAAAGAGACTTTGCCTTAGCTGATGTCTCCCCAGCTCCTCTGTCAGAGGCTCGCCGCTTCATTCTCAGCTCTGAAAGAAAGGGAAGATCACACTACTGAGAGTAACTAAGACGGCTCCCTTATGCCAATCCCGGTTTTTGCTGCAAGCTTTTTACATGAGGATGCATCTATGCCTCCACCTACTTGAGTAGTAGAAGGCAGTTTCTGCTGACGAAAAGCTATGGCTCATTAACAACTGGATTAATCGGGGACTCCGGGCTCCATGCATTTCAAGGAGGTACAACCCAGCTTCATTAAAGAAAGCATGGCATTCCTAGAAAGCTGGTTATCTGACAGATGTAATGGGGAGGAATCAAAGTAATCCGGTCTTTTCTCATAAAGGGAAATGCACCAATACACACATTCCAATGAGCTTCAAGGAAGGCAGTGACTCAGTTTCTTCCCATAATGGCCATGAAATTCCAAATTCAGCCCCTTGGGGGCTTATTTGCAGAGAGATTCAAGCTTTAATTATCAAAGCTGGGGCTATAAAAAACACAAATAATTTCCTAGCCAGGCATAAAAGGCTACTTGCCAGGCTGGGAGTTACTCTCTCACTGCAAGTCCAGGGCTCTGAAAATCCAATTGCCAGCTCATGAAGTATACTCACCAGAGGTAAGCAGGTGAGAGGATTTTAACAGTCCTGATCAAAGCAGAAGCACTAGTTATTCAAATGGACAAGATGCTTTACAACAACACTAGCAGTCCGAGGAGTAAATCTTTAAGGAATAATCTCCCCAATAACTTAGCACCCTTTTATGGGATAAAGATTCTTTGAAAAATGGTGATGTTAGGAGGCTTCTATGATTGTTTTATTCAGGTTCATCAATTGACCTAATTAAAAACATTTTAGACTCTGTTGTTAATGTTAGAATAAACTTTGGATACATTTTAGCCTAGGACCCAACAGAGGCTCCTCCATCCCTTTCCTCAGGCCATGCAGACAGACTGAACTCTACTTGGGGAATTTCAACATGATGTACCTTTTCTCTCTGCATTTCCACATCAAGGAAGGGAAAGCATCCCTAATATTAGCTTTGAATGGTAGAGTAATGTTCTTCATGGGAAGAAAAGGCACTTTGGGATGTGAACATGTATCCTGCTCTCAGTAATGCTCAGTATCCTGCTCTCAGGTCCAATACTCCTGACCATTACAGGAGAGCTGTAAGTTTGCATCCAAATATGCAAATGTCAGGTTTCAAACATGTATTTCATGCCACAACTCCCAGATGAGGGTCTGAAGTGCATCCCTCCAGATGTTTGTCTCCATTCCTCCCTCCTCACCTTCAAAAAGCACCTGAAGATTTTAATTTTTTAAGGTTCTCCAGGTGCTTTTAGAGGATCTACTGTTTCCCTTAATGTATTCGGTCCTCTCTTTCCATTTCCTTTTAAATGGTTTTAAAATAGATTTTACATTGTTTATTGTACTTGTTTTATGAAGTGCTCCTCTTTAATAACAACATTATTATTTTTAAGAAGTCTCATTCAGGTCCTACAGTTCAGAAGCTTTGCCTACAGTCCCCATGGAGGATTTATGGCAAAAGCAAACTACCCACGTAAACGCCAATCGATCACATAAGCATTTGACTGCAGAGAGTGGAGGCTCACTTTAGCAGAATGGAAAGGAAAGGACTCTGCCCCCACGCTGGCTGTGAAACTATTTCAGGTGTTATACCTACAGCATGATGTGCTCTTTGCAAGTCATGAGGTCTTGCTCTAACGGCAGTGGTGACTGGAGCACACGCTAATCTGCCGCAATTATTGCCCTGCTACTCCCCTGTCATGTCAAGTTGACTGCCTCAACAGCAAGTTGAATAGCATCCTAATACTGTTAAGAATCAGCTCATAGGGGCTGATTAAGAAAACATAAATGGGGTCAAGCAAGTGGGTGGTGCCTCCCCACAATCCCTATGCCAAACCAGTCCACAAGCAAAGCAAAATGTCTTTCCCAGTAAAGAGTAGGGAACATTTTGATCACTGGTTTAATAGCACTGGTATTTACAGGGAGAGGTAGGCCAACAAATCACTATCCAGGACTGGCAAATTCACACCTCAAGTGGCATGAACTTTTCACTCCAACTACAGAGTTCAATCTGATGGTATTGCATCAGTTTACAAGAGAGCTCTTAGTCCCATGCCATAGTGGAGCCAGACGTTTTACAGCAGGGGTAAAGTGTTTATATGAAAATTAAGCTGTAGGCTCAGATTTCCTCTGCCACCACCCTCATATGCTTGCTTTTGCCGTCAGAAACCTGAACTAAGTCATAGCATCCTATAAACGCAGACTTGCGGCTGGAGCAAAGGTCTGGCCTTGATTTTGGTTCACGCTGCAGAAAGGTCTTATTGTTTGACCGTACAGGCCAACTGCCCTAGCTGGAGAACTGTGCAACCCACACAGTTGTACTTCTGTGAAAACCGTACAACCCACACTTGACACAGACATACACAGACCTTCCCTGTGCAAGAGGGATCTTGCCAATGCAGTTGGTGTTATTGTAAACAAAATAATCTGAAAACTCACGTTGTAGCTCAGCATCAACTGTATCTTGATCCTTCTTCCAAACTAGGTTTCCCAACGTCCCAGAAGACAGGAGGCATCACCCTGGTCAAGGCTGGAAGGTCGAGAGGTCAGGGAGTCTGAATGTGAAATGAGACACACTTGATGCTGCGGACTCAGGGATTATTCTCGAGTACAGTAACGTAATATGCACCAAACTTCTGCAACTGGAAACATCTGGATTTAGCTTGTTTTACACTCACACAAAGAGGGATCAGGAGCTTAGGAGACATGCAGAAGGGCTTCTGGAGGCATGATTGGGGGTACAGAAGCAGAAGGCAGCAGTACTCACCACAAAGTTTTTATTCTAAGAGAGGGATTGGAAACATTTCCCCCCTCTCAGGGGCCACTTTAAAATAAGTAAAAGCTCCAAGGGCCACACAGAAGTTGGGGATGGGTGCGCTCATTAAGAGGAGGGTCCAGAGCATGGATCTATGCCATGGATCTGTGTTCCCTACCTGTGCATGCATGCCCCCATCTATGTTCTCTTATCCCGAGCTCAATGTTTTCAGCACTTGGGGGTAGGAACTGGATCCAGGGGTAAGATCCAGAAACTGGAATGGGTCCAAATAAAAACTAGCCAAGCGGGTTGCACTTGGCTTCCAGACCCGAGGTCTCCCATCCCTGTTCTAAAACTATTCTGTGAGAAAGCTGGACCATTTAAAGCATAGAATAAATCTACTTAAATGTTCAGTGGGAAATCTTGTTCCTGTAAGGTTTTAAAGGTTGCTTCATTATCTAACTGAAGAATGCTGCTGCAAAGGCACCTTTGTGGATAAATTTACTCTTCAGATTAGAAACTAAATTCTTTACTGCTAGCAAACTGTTAATAAATGAAAGTTTGCATTTGAGAGAGTATTCCTAAAAGGACAGGTTCTGACAGAGTTTCACTCTTCAGTCCTTTTAAGAAGGGTCATATCAAGCCACCACCACCACCACCACAATCTATCAGCAATAAAATTAAGTTAATCTGGCAATCCCTCTAAGTAATGCTCAAACAACAGTTTAAGGCAGTTACATACAAGGTTATAAAAATGATAAATAAAGCACTTGCCAGGCAACCCCCCAAAAAAAAACAAAGCCCCCCCATCCCACCCCCAAAACTACAACAGATGGGAAAGGGGACCAGGGCTGTAAAAATCCACTAGACAGATAAAAAAATTTGTTTGCCACAGGCAAGCAAGAGAATGGATTTTTACAGTCTTGGTTACATACATTAAATACCAACTGTTTATCAAACATTTGAGGTTCTATTCTTGTTTAATACCATATTAGTGTCACAAAAACCCCAGCATGCCCTGCAACTGAGATCGACTTAAGGTGCACAAGAGCATATTTGAGACGTGGCTGAAGTCAAGCCCTCTGAAGCCAAACAGGATACACCTGCAACGCTAGAGCTTGTTGCTTGGACTATTGTTAAAGGGGGATTTGGTGCTGTACTTCAAGAATGCTGCCATTAGATTTCTAGTTTTTTGCCTTCTAATGCTAAGAGATCGTAAGGAGGAGGAGGCAGGAGCATGCAGAACACGACTTAGCCTTGTTCACATGCATCTGTGCCAGACAGACTGCGGCATACAAACAAACCTGCAGAGATAAGTCTAGACAGCATTTTCATGCAGTTACTGTAGCACAAAGAGAACTCTCCATGCTGCCCTGTTGAAGTGGCTGGTCCCCCACAGCAGCAGGCTTGTGCCTGGAAAATTCTGTATCCAAGGTGTTATTTGGAACTCCGTAAGGTGACCACAACCGGGTTAGAGAAAAGTCAGTTATCCTGATGTATCGGAGAGCACTCTGTGCAGAGCCGCTGTCTCTATTCCCCTTGTGCAGTCAGTTTCTCCTGTTTGTGCATTCTATCACAAAAGAACAGAGGGGGGTGGGGAATAGGAAAATGTGACTTTAAAGCCACAAAACTGGCAGAGAGAGTTGTATTCTCCACTCGTGCTTCAAAAGGGAAGGGATTTCAAGTTGACCATGTTCCTGTAAGACAGGGAACACGTGCCGACTCTGAATGCAGAAGGAAAGTCTCAAAAGGAAAGGGAAAAAAAGACAAGGGTGGCTGCCATGAAATACCAGGAACACTGTTCCCCTTTCTGTGCATGGCAACGTTGCACAACATGAGTGAATGCAAGGAAAGTGATCAAAATACCACAACTTTCAGCTTACAAGGTTCTTTTCGGGGGGCGAAGAGGGAGAAGGGATTACTAGGAAGTTTACCAAAAAGTAAGAGAAGAAACGCAGCTGAAATCCCCCCTTGTAGGGTGAAAAACTGCAACGTGGGAGAAAGCGTTCACTGCCACTCTTAACTCCCATCAGGTGTCCTGAGCAGGCAATGCCACTAGCACCACCATTTCAGGAGATCTCAGTTAGGAGCAGATGCATCCTACTGAAACCTCACCTCAGATACCAATTAGTGGACTAAGTGCTAAGTCAGGTTTCAAAGGGTCAAATCGGGTGTGCCTAAACTTAGACCCAGCAGCTGTGAACTTGGAAACACTCCCGTCTACCCTGCTTGTCTGCCGAGTCCCTGAGTGGGATCAGGGAGGGCAGCAAAAGAAAAGAGAATTCAGTTCTGCCAGCACTGCAGAATGCAAGCCAATCTCCCCCCTTCCCTGCTGCACCAGCACCCTGCAATCACAGCTCCCTGCCAGGCAAATAGGGTGCCTGTGAGCCCTTTAGCACAGTTCCTAGATCAGCTGGAAAGGGCACAGGAGGAAAAATGTCAGGCATCCTGGCTCCTACAAAAGACAGAGTCCCAGACTCCAGTACTCCTGTAGAAGAGTGCTCTGCTGCCACATCCAGCTCGCTCAGAAGAAGAAAGCAGTTGCAGATCAGTTTTAACACAGCACACAAAGACAAGAGACAGGAGAAGTCAGTCAGGAAGTCATCGGGACTCTTAGGAGAAACGTATGTTGCACCAGAAGGGCGATTTTAAGAAAAAGAATCTCTAGCCCTTATGATAATAAAGGGAAAAAAACAAGCCACAAGACACCACATGCATGCCAATGCCACGATGCCAGAGTCTGCTCAGAGCATAAACTTAGGCCAGGGAAATAAAGGCCTAAGAGTGAGATTATTAACTTTGAAATTCTGCTTGGTGATATAACAAAGTATAGTTCCCTTTCTCAAAAAGGAACGCACTCCAAAAGCTTGTGATTTATCTTAAGCCTTTACTTAAACTACAGAATGTAAATCGAAACACGATAATACTGAATCCTTTCCTCACAAAGAGAAAGAAAATAAATTATAATGAAATAAAGGGAACAATGTACCAGATAGTAATATAATCAAAAGAAATCTTTGCAAAGAATGTCTCATCCAACCGTCAGTGTTTAGTTGAGCCCCGACTGCTTCACAAAACATGGTTCGTATACACTAAGACTCACATTGATTAATAAGGGTCAGATCCTGATCCATTTCTCATGTTTGACACATCACAAGATACATTTTTGATTGGCTACTCAACTGGGTCCAAACAACCTACCTGCATATAATTTAATAAAAAAAGAGAAAGATGTTTCGAGTATTCATAGGCTTTTTGATGCTCAAGCCTTATCACCTCTCTTAACATCAACAATTTCCTCTAGCTTACAGGAAGCTTCCTTAATTAGCTCTACTCATGAAGCTCCTGTCTACTTAACGTAACACCCTTTTCGGGGAAACTGAGGCAAGAGTCTAAAATAGTCTGAAAACTACTTTTTGAATGAGCACCCGAACAAGAGAGGGGAATATTCCAGATACCTGGAACACAACGCTGCTTGGGACAGGAGATCTCCCAAACCAAGGATCACATGGGAAGCAGATGATGCCCTGGCCTAGCACATCTCTCTTAACAAAACAGACATATCATAGGTGTCATCCTTCTAGGAAATGCTGCACTGTCAAGACTTATAGATGCCCCAGGTCAGCCGACAAAGGGAAAGGAAGTTTATTCCTGAATGAAGTAAAAGGCAAGCACGTCCAGGAAGCACTGCAAGGCACGGGTTATACAGCAGAGAGTAGAAGCTGCAAGCTTTATTTTGAATCTGGATTCTGAGGGTGCTAGCCTACAAACACAGCCTGCTCTCATACTGCAGCTGTTCCATCTAGCCTTAGATATTTATTTATTTTGGTGCATTTTTATCCCACACCCTCCTGCTAATAGCAGCTCTGGGCTGATCCCAATACAATATAAATACAGCATATGAAATAAAAAATATAAAAATAAAAAAATTCAGCAATATAAAACAATAGTGCAGCTAAAATTCCACACACACACACACACACACACTCCCATCACCAAAAGACTGGCTGGTGCGGCCACCGAGAATGCTCTCCCCATGTTAGTCACTCGAGAAACTTGGGGGACCTCAAGAAGGGAGCTCCTGACTGACCACAGGGAGCGCTCTATGGCCTGGGGGCGGGGAGAGGTGGCCCTGTAGGTAAGCGGGGCCCAGGCCATGTAGGGCTTTATAGATCAAAACCAATAACGTGAATCGGGCCCGGAAGACTCTGGACAGCCAGCGCAAAGAACAGACCACTGGTGTAATGTGCTCACAGCTACCCGTCCCTGTGAGGCGGGCTGCTACATTCTGCATCAGCTGCAGTCTCCGAACTGTCACCAGGGGTAGCCCCACATAGGGCACGTTGCAGTAGTCCAGTCTTGAGGTGATGAAGGCATGGATGATGGTGGCGAGGTCCGAGTCTGAAACGTACGGCCACAGCCATCGCACTAGATGTAATTGGTGGAATGCGCTCCTCACCACAGCTGTCACCTTGACATCCAGGCGGAGCTGTGAATCGAGGAGCATGCCCAGACTCTGAACCTAGGGGACTAATGGAGGGCAAACCCTGTCAATGATAGGGGTCACCATTCCTCAACACCACCACCACCCCCCATCAGCATCACCTCCATCTTGTCAGAATTCAAGCCTCAGATGGCTCACCCTCATCCAGTCCCCCACAGCCGCCAGACACTGTGTAAGCACCAAGACTGCCGGGCTTGAGTCAGCTGAAAATCAGGTAGAGTTGGGTGTCATCGGTATACTGATGACACCGCACTCCAAACCCCCTCATGACCTCGCCTAAAGGCTGCATGGACACGTTGAAAAGGAGAAGGGACAGGACAGATCCTTCCAGGACTCCACACGAGGTCCCGGGGAGATGAAGGACAATCCCTCGGCACCACCCCGAGTTCTTCCAGTCAGAAAGGAATGGAGCCATTCAAGAACAATTCCGCCCACCCCGGCTCGGTTCCGCAAGGGGATCAACATCATCTCGGGGACAACGGTATCAAATACAGCTGACAGATCTAATAGAATTAACAGGGTCGACTGACCTTGATCTAATGCCTGGTGAAGGTCGTTGACCAAGGTCACAAATGCAGTCTTGGTGCCAAAACCTGGACAAAAGCTGAACTGTGAGGGATCCAGAAAACTGACACAATCCAGATGCCCCTGAAGCTGCTAAACCACCACCCGCTCAGCAACCTTCCCTAAAAAGGGGAGGTTAGAGACTGGCCGATAGCTGGCAAGGGAATCAATGTTAAGTGATTGTTTCTTGAGCAGAGGCCGCACCACCACCTCCTTGAGGCCTGTCTCTTATACACATCTAGATGTGTATAAGAGACAGTCCTTGAGGCGGCCCGGCACTCTGCCCTCCCTAAAGGAGGCACTGACCACCCCTGCCAGCAGAGGCCCCAATGTCTCCCAGCTGGCCTTAACCAGCCAGGACGGGCATGGGTCTAGTTTGCAACAGGTGGCTCTAAACTGCCCCAAGGACACCCTCCACATCAGTGTGACACCCACTGAAACTGATCCCATAAAATAGGGCAAGGCGGGGCTTCCATTACTTCTGGTTCTGCCACTGCATCAAGTGTGGCATTGAAATCATGGTGAATAGGAACGATTTTGTCCACGAAAAAGTCAAACAAACATGTCACAGCAAGCACTGGAAGATTCCAGTTCCAGGTACAGGGAGGTCGGACTGACCAGCCCCCTCATCTCCCGGAAAAGGTCAGCTGGCCATGACTTTGCGGATGCTATGAGAGCAGGAAGAATCCCTTCTTTGCTGTCCGCACAGCCACAGCATAGGTTTTTAAACTAAGTATGCTGCAATCGGTCAGCTCCAGCCTGAATATGGCCCCACCATCGCTCTAGCCGCAGCCCTTCACACTTCAGCTGCCACAGGTCCTCCATGAACCAAGGGAACCTACGGTGCCAATGTTCAGCAAGTGGATGCCTAGGAGCCATTCGGTTGATGGCCTCAGTTAGAGTGTTCCAAAAAGCCACGTGGTTATTGAGCAGAAGGTCATAGAGATCAGAGGGTAATTCCCCAAGAGCATTCCAGAACCTCTCCGGTTCCATAAGTCTCTGGGGACAAACCAAGTGAACTGGTTCTGCACGTTTCTGGGGGCAGACATGGCAGGAGACTGGCCTGCAGGAGGGAATGATCTGTCCATGACAAGGGGCACAGCTGACACCTCCCCAAACAGCAGATCTCCTGCCTCAAGGCCAGTGCAAAGTATCAGGTCCAGGGTGTGCCCTCCATCATGTGTCGGGCCAGTAACCACCTGAGACAGTTCCATGGTTGTCATGGTGGCCATGAACTCATGCTCTGTTCCCCCCAAGGCTAGCGTTATCATGAATGTTGAAATCCCCCAGGACCACCGTCCTCAGGGACCGCAATACCACTTCTAACACCAACTCTGCTAGAGCGTGCAGGAATGCTGCCATACAGGTAGGTGGATGGTATATTAGCAGCATCCCCAATCTGTCTCTGGCCAAATTGATCACGAGACGGAGGCCATCAATGCCCGACACCGTTTGCACCAGATATCTCCTCACAGACCAGGTCTCCTTAAAAATAATGGCTACACCACCACCCCGCCAGCTGTGGCTGATGCTGTAGAATACCCAGCTGGAACAAGGTCAGTCAGAATTGGCCCCAACTCATCCAGCCAGGTCTCCGTAATACACACAAGGTCAGCTGCCTGGTCCAGGATTAGCTCCTGGACAGTTGTTGATTTATTTACAGCCAACCTCACGTTAAGCAGCATCAGACCCAGGCCAGGGGGCCTCTGATCCTCAACAACCTCATTGCCTGCCCAGGGGCCAGTGAGGGGAACAGGCACCAGACACCAGTCCCGTCTCTCAGATCTAACCAACCTCCCGAAAGGACCATACTTCCCCTGACCCATCTCGACCTCAATGGCTGCAGCTTCCCCCCTCCCACTCCCCCAGCCTTCCTCCCTGATGAGATTCCTAGTAAGAATTACTTCATTTATCCTGCTCTTTGTATCCCAAATGAAGCCCATAGCCATCTCCTGCACGCTATCCAACACTTCTCAACAGCCAGATAGGGAACTTATACTTTTTAAAAAGATCATCCTCCATAGTTGTTAGAAGCAGCCCGCAAGGAGCTAAGGTAACCCAAGCAACAATTCTAAACTGGCCAATTAAAAACCGAGTTGGGGACTATTTGCACATTTAGACAGGTCTTGCATTGCCAATGTGATCCTACTAGTGCCTGCAACATCTGTACCCTTGTTAAGCCTGAAGCGTTTCAGGCATAACAAGGTGGGCAAACACTGCAGTTACAAGCACAGTTCCCATATTGCTGATTTAAACATGGGCACAGGACAAATGAATCACTTTTCCCCTGGAGACTCCTGACGGCTACAATTTGTCATCAGACTGGAAATGTCAGCTAAAGAAACAAAGGAAGACACACCAACGTGGCAAGGAGCCAACTGAAGCTCACAGAATCACTTCTAGACCCCCATCTAGTCAGGGATTAAAACTCCCCCCCCCCCCACACTTACACACACGCACACCAAATACACAGGATAAAATGCTAGATAAGATTAACACTGATTGCTACTTTATTATATCCTCGTTCCCTTCCCCCCCCCCCCCCCCCCCCCCCATACACAAAGAATCTTCCAGCCAGGCACAGATCCTGCAAGAGCTAAACAGAACTTGCTCAAAAGCAAGGCCTTTCCAGCTCCTGTTGGATCAAGCAGAGAAGGAGGATCTGACCTCTAGTCCCACAGACGAGGCTGGTCCTCCCGGGATGTCCTAATAGGATTCAACTCTGTTCTTCCCCATAGTAACCTAACCAGTCACTTTTCTAAACTAAAAGCGCGCCTTACGTTGCCCGTTTGTTTTCTCTGTATCAACAGTACAAAAAGCACCAAAACCCGCCACCTTTTCTCCTGTTAGAGGCCATAGAATCGCAGAACTGTAGAGCCAGGCCCTCTAGTCCAGCCCCCTGCACAGAGGTAGGATACCCTAGGCCTAAAGCATCCCTGACAGATGCCTGTCCAGTCTTTCCTTGAAAACTTCTCGGGAGAGAGAGATTCCACCACCTCTCTAGGCTGTTTGTTCCACTGCTGGCCAGAACCATCAGAGAAAAATGCATTGGTCCCACGCACACCCGGCACACCATAAATTTAATCTTGCTGGGTTTGTAAGCCAGTGTTTTGGAGCCAGGCTACCTTTAAGCAACCCTGGTGTGTTCAGCTTGAGTTTAACATACTAAAATGTGAATTCTGATTTATCAGTGAGAATGTGCAAAAAGTCAGAACTGTAGGGTTGGAGGAACCTCAAGAACCATCTAGTCCAACCCATGACTCCACAGCAGGATACCCTCTGCCTACAGCATCACAGACAGATGCTTTTCCAGCTGGGTTTTGAGAACATCCAAAGAGGGAGATTCTACAACCTCCCTGGGCAGCTTATTTACTTGGCCATCATCCGTTCTTACAATTAGGGTGTTTTCCCTATTATCTACCCAAAGTCTACCCTGCTATAACGTAAACTCATTTCTTCGTTTTTATTTTCCATGACAATGAAGAACAAATGTTTGCCAATGTTTTTGTAGCATCTTTTTAGATATCTGAAAACTGCGCTATCATGTGCCCCCCCCTTTAATTTTTTCCTCCCCTGTAGGCTGAATATTCACAGTTCTCTCAGTCTTTCCTCATAGGACTTGTCTTCCAACTCCTTTAGCATGTTGGTTGCTCTCTTCCAAGTCTTCTCCAGTTTGTCAACATCCTCCTTCAAGTGTGGTGTCCAAAACTGAGCACAACAGGTTAGTATTGGTATGAAGCAGGGAATGCTAAAGAACACTCATGTCTCTGTTATAATGCTTTCTATGTGGAAAGTGGCTAAATTTAAGATAAAGCCCTGCCCCAGTCTCACTCCCCTGCCCTCCACTCTCCAGAACCTCAATCCTATTTTAGATACCTCCTCAGAAATCAGGTTGCATAAAACTGACTGGATCCAAGGTGAGCAAGAGATTCCTAGTTCTTGGGCTAAAGAAAGCTTGCAGGGCAAAACCAGAAATGGAGGGACTGAAAGATTAGTCTGATCTGAAAGCAGGCGGTTGCAAGTCTGCGCCAGTGGTGGCAGAGGTCAATGTCACGGCCTGCTTTACAAGCCAGATCTACCCTGTACATTAGTCCTTTGCCCTTGATCATGCTGCTTCCAACGAGTGAACATAAACAGCAGCTCTACAGTGCTTTGCATGCAAAACAAATGCTTTTCAATGGTGTGAGTTCCCCTCCTGTAAGCATAAGCACAGAGCAGCAAAGATCCTGCTTTTAAAAAAACAGAAAGCACCCACCAAACTTGCTACTCTCCTTTGTAGCAATCGCAGCCCCTCTTGGCACGGATTTGGTTTACACAAACACTTGCACTCATGGCTTTTAACTAAGTGAAACACTAACGACCCTTTGGGAACTTCTCATTTCTATCTGGGAGATGAAATGCAAACCCATCGATACAGATTCAAAAGGGCCCCAAAGGCCAGTTATTCAGAGGCACTGCCGGGACGAACAAATGGAGCAGTGTATCCGTTTGCCAGCCCCTTCAGAGGAACAAAGCCCTCTTTAGAAAGATGGTTGGAGGGTAGTCTACACTCAGGAAGCTTCGGTTAATGCCCTTGGAAATCTGCAGAGTCTCATTCTGGCTCCTCCTCCAACTGAACGATTAATAGAAAGTTTTGGTAGGAGAACATGTCTTTGATCATGAAAGGCCTACGGAAAGGAGAAACAGAAGGGGTCACTAAACACCTTTTCGGAAGAAAATGTAGAAGGCAAGGCTGCCATTACACAATGGGCTTGCCTGCTTTAGAGGAAAGGTGTGTTAGCCAGTCAAGCTTAACCCTGTACATTCAACAGCCAGGATGCAGAAAGTACCCACCCTCACAGCAGTGGCCTACCCATGTAATGCACAATCTCCTACACAGTCTCTGCTGCTTTGATACGAATGCCACGTGCTGTGCTCTCCTGACTCAGGAGGCTCCTCTGCCCCCAGACTTTACATGAAGTCATTCAAGTATGAGAGGAGGGGGGATCCCCATCAGGCAAGAGGTTTTATTGTGCCAGATTTTATTTTAATTTTTTCCCCTTTCATGCTTAGGTTCCTGTGGTATTTAGTAGCCCTCACATTAGTCGTTGCAGGGGTTCCCTTCCCAGGCACGGAATGTTGTTGTATGACTCATGCATGTGCCGACACTTATCCTCTTGTGGTGAAGTGTGGCTGCTCTTTTAAAAAGATGCAAAAAAGATGCACTTCAAATTACCTGAAGCAGCCACAACCCAGCTAACACGCAGAGTCTGCTATGTACGAGTATGCGCGATACCACAAACCCTCAACACATGCACCCCGATAACTCACAGAAGGAAGGGTGCTCCTTACAATTTACAACAGACCAGTCTTTTGCAGTCTCAGCCAGGAAGAGTTTGAGAGAACAGCCTGGCAGATGGATGTGCAGCCCCATACACTGAGAAGCCACAGCATCACTAAGTCTCCTCTGAAAAGGCAGATTACGCAGTCCTTATTTAGAGTAGAGTTAACGTGCAGTTCAGCGGAAATCGATAGGGTCGTCCTTAATCAAAGAGCAGCTAAAAGCCTAACAGGGCTTCCCCTTTGTGTGGTTGGTCTGGTAGCAGGAGATGATGCCATCGCATCCGGACAATAAAAAGCAGCTGAAGACGAGGGGGCTTTTAAGCAATGCGATTATGTGGCTGAACTATCAGTGCTGATACCACTGGGGAAACAATTGGAGGATGTAGCGTTAACACTAAAGCATAAAGGGAAATACTTCCTACATCCTAATGATTGCCATTGTTCAGGGACTGCTTGCTATGGCAGAATTCATACAGGCTCGCCTCTAAAAGGAGGCTTTGTCAGAAGCTGCCTCTAGGTCTGCTTCCACAGACAAAAGCCTGACGGACCCCCCCCCCCCAATCCCTCAGTTAGAG
The DNA here is from genome assembly GCA_003113815.1 of Sphenodon punctatus. Lineage (NCBI taxonomy): Eukaryota > Metazoa > Chordata > Lepidosauria > Sphenodontia > Sphenodontidae > Sphenodon > Sphenodon punctatus. The sequence continues at coordinate 1,063,660 of QEPC01007999.1, forward strand.
ACCATGTTTTATTACCACTTCTCAAACCAAGTGGCTATCAAACCTAGGTCACCTAACAGCATACTGATTTCCTGCTGAAAGACAGCCCACCCGAGGCTGTTACCTAGTGATTATCTTGCAGGGAAAAGGTCCTTGAGGGGAGTTACATGTACAAAAGAATCAGGCATGTTGCATCCACAGCTCAGGCTGCCCACACACGGTTTTGCCTACAGTGGTAAAATTCAGACACAATTCTTTGCTAGCAATAGCCCTAGTAGGGCCATGGCACTGGTGGGATGCCAGGTGCAGGGTTAAATTTGATAGCAGAGATTTCAGTACCATTCCTAGGATACAACCGCCCTTTGTTGAGCTGTGAGAATCACACCTCTGCTATCAGATGAGGGATAAAAGATCCAATTCTAGCTCACCCCTTCCATGTTACATCCCCACTATCCCCTACTGAACCCCAACACTGAAACACTACCCTTTGCTCACAGAAATGACTTTTCAATGCCCACCTATGTCAGCCCCACCAAGACAGGCATCAGAAACTGACCTGATTTACCCTTTTAAAAAAAAATAAAAATTAAAAAAAAGGGGGGGGGGGGAAGGGCTCTCCCCACAGACCCAGTACTCCTCTCCAGTGCATCATGACGAAAATGACCAGAAATTTCAATCGTCATCCCTGCAAACACAGCTATATGGGAAAAGCTTGAACTACCATGACAGATTAATGCTTTTGAAAAAATTGGAATATTTCAAGCATAGATTCTGTGCTTCTCCTGGAAAGGTAGATCAAGCACAGCAATGAGGGCAGCAACTGACACACATGCCCAGCAGTAACTTGTTCTCTCTGGCAAGCAATTGTATGCTACAGATCAGTGTGTTTACACAACCAGCAAAACCCAGTTGCTATAGAGCAGGGCAAGCTATTCTTTAGAATATATTTTGTGCAAACAAGCCCTAAGGAGCGTAGCTCTGCTTTCAGCACCAAGAAGCTATCTCCATTCACAGAAGAGACTCATTCGCATGCAAGGACAGAACCACAGAACAATACATAGGACAAGGTCACTGCCAGAAAGGAGTGGCATCTAAGCAGTCAAAATAAAAGGCCAGCATTTCAGGAAATTTCTGAAGCTGCAGTCATGGACCAGTCATCAGGGGAGGTAGGACATGCAAGAACAACTGATTAGGTGAGTTACCCTAACAGAAAAGCTGCAAAGCTCTTGAATGTTTCATGAACTACAGGAATGAAGCATTTTTGTCTAAGTTATCACTGTTAGGAGCCACAGGCAAGATCATAGAGCAATCCAATAAGGTCTGAGGTTGACCAAGTTCAAAAGCATATCCCCAATCTTTTTCAAGAAAGCAAACAGCTTTAAAAAATAGCAAAAACAAAACTAAAGCTTCCTCTACCCTACCTTTAAAGTTCTTGCTTATTGCTGATCCAGTTTTCATCGGCACCTATGCTCTGCAACTATGACAAGTGCAGTCTATCCACCTTCTCCTCCACAGCTGAGAACTGAAAAGGCTACTCTTAAAGTTGCTAAATATAGACTGAAAATAGAAATAGCACTAATATGAGCCATTTGTTCTGTCTGCGCAGGCATCAATTACTCTGCTGTACAAATGTCTAGAGTTTTGTCCATGCATATTAAGCCACAGCAAAAATTAGTGCCAATGTTGCAATTCAAGACATGAGAAACCAAAAAGAAGAAACTTGGGAATTCTTTTAACTCCATTTAAAAATAAAATAAAATGATGTAGTGCCATGGCAGGGGGGCACTCGGAGCATTTGATGCTATCAGTCCCGCTGACAGCCTCTTGAACAGTGCACGTGCACATAGACTGAGTTCACACTGCACCTACCTGGCTAGCATTTCTGTACAGCACAACAGCACCTTAGGCAGGAATGGGTCAGTTATGATTTGAGTGATGTCCACTTCTCTGTTGAGGTGGACTCCCTGGAGCAACCAATGTCATTGGTTGAGGTGGACTGTTGGGGCGGACTCTCTGGAGCAACCAAAGGACAACTCAAGCTTTAATCAACAAAGCTAAGGTCTCCCAACTCTGAGTCCTGAAAACACTGGATGAGGTGTGTGTCTCTCTATCACGCAGACCCACAGGGAGAATTAGTGAAGCAAAAATTGTTTTTCAGTCCAATAAATGTATTCCAGATGCTCCTAGGAGCAGAATAAGTTGTTTTCCTAAGGGCCTCACCAACACATGGGGCTGTTTTCTGGGCAATCCTTTTTTAGAGCTGCTAGCTGTGGAAGGTATGCAAGCTATGCAGGCTTGGCAAATTTAGCTTAAAGAAAGACAGGACTCTTACCTCTGACCAAATGTAGGCAATGGGGTGAGCGGCCAATACCCAATCTGCATGTAGCTGCACAAATCTAGTATATGATTCCGTTGCCTCCCTACCTGTTGCTATCTTTGAACACACACCAAAACTTTAGGAGAGTCAATAAGAATGCTGGCTTCCGCTCCAGAGAAAACCATACAAGGCCAGGGGAAAGCTGTTTTTTCAGAGGTTCAGCGATGTTAGGCCTCCATTATCAGACTGGATGGAAACACTTGGGAGATTACCAATGTCCTTAGAGTTGTATTTCTATCCAAAGCAGAACTTCCTTTTGCTTGTCCACATTTTCCATAAGACCCTGAATTAAAAGTCACCACGTTTCCATGACACTGATGTCAGAGCATTTTCTAGGACACAACAGATGAATAAGACGATCACCTGTTTCTTTCCTAATAGCAGTAGCAAAGGTCCAAGCCACCTGCTCAGCTGCTTTGTTCGTCACCCACAGAACTACCTATGACAAAGATAAGGACTTACACCAACGCAGAAACAGCACATTCCAACTTCACATCCATACTGCTTCCTTGTAGCACACCAGCTATGCTTGCACAGCAAGGTCTTCACTGGCCAATGCTATAAAGTACATTGTAAAGATTAACCAGGGCATGAAATTTCAGATCTATCCGTGGGAGCAAAAAAAAATGCAGTCGCCAGACTTTATCCTGATATTAAACCGTTCTTACGCCACACTACACCCCTGAACCAGTTGCCAGCCTCAGTTTTCTGGGCACCAATGGATCCTGGGCACCTACAAATGTTATGCCCTGATTTAACTCAGCTTTGCAATTCCCCCCCACCCCGGAAAACACTAGTCTCCTCCACCCCATCTTAAGTTGCAGTGGAATGCTTTATGGGCTTCGTAAGCACGGGAAAGTGTCTCTGGGGTCTGGAAAAGAGACAGCCCTTTGCAGGGCAAGAATGACCTAACCAAGATGGGACCACAGTCTATATCTGGAATTTGATCGCCTGTATCCACTCTTCTGCCCACTTTAAACATGAAGTAATGCTCAGAGTTGCAGTGACCTGCCTACAGTCTGACAATGATTCAGTAGCAGAATCCAAAACACCCCTACCCCTTAAGCAGTTCTTTATCAGCTGGGGGTGGGGGTGGGGGTGGGGAGGAAGAGAGAAGAGAGGGTGGAAATCATCAGAAAACATAGTGGTTAACACATTTAACCACTTCTGTGCTACAACAGTTGGGAGTTACAGAAGCCAAGTCTAGTGGCCTGCTGGAACCCCTACACCCTACTGTCCTGTCAGCATTGGCTACACTGAACCCATTCAAGCATTCAGGCTTGGCCATTTCTGGGCCAGGATTCCAGTTCTCCCTTGGAATGTTTATCCCAATGAGGAACACTATCAGAATGAACACAAAGGAGATGGCTAGTGCCAATACCACCTCCTTGGTCACCTCTCCCATCCTCTTTAGCACATGCTCCCTGTACACAGGCATTGCAAGAGAAGGGGACAATAAGTTAAGCTCATCTGGCCATGTAGTGCTGTGCTGCCTCCTGCTCATGTCCCACACTTTCTGAGCATGCACCATCATCTCTGGGAAGCAAACAACCCCTATAAGGGTGCAGGGAGTGTTTTCTCCTGGGGACCAAAGTGTATGGCTAGGGAGAAGGGGGATTGAACTCCCACGTCCCCTTGCCTCTCCCAGCTGCACCCCAATATCCATCCTCAAACAGCAAGAACACCCAGTACTGAAAACTTCTCTTGCTTCTGCAGATAAGGGATTTCAGGACATGGCAAGATAAAACAGCAAAAGCTGCCACTCATGGGGCAGGCAATATCTAAAGGGAAGGGTGAGGAGTAGGATTATGACATAGCAAGAACACCCCAAACCACATCATGTTAGGCTTGAAGCAGACCTGGCGAATCATCAAATTCTGGGAAACTGCAATTTAGCCCAGCAGCCTCTAATCAGCGAGGATGAGCCACCACGCTGCTACTGCAAGCCACTCTATGAAGAAAGCAGGCAGGCTGGAGTGTGCATGCAGGAAGTTAGGTGTGCCTAGGAAAGGGGTGAGGGAGAGACAGTCTGCAGAGGGATCTCCCTGGGAGACTCCACGTGAAGCAGGCTGCCTGACAATAGAGCAGGAAGACAGCACCGAGAGCTTCTGCTGTCGGTGGGATTGGGAACTCTTAGGGAGTGTGAGGGACGGAGTGGGAAGGCCGCCTCTCTGATCACCTTCTGCCCTGCGGGGGGGGGGAAGCATGTACTGAAAGGGAGGAGATCTCTAAACCCCAGTGGGGGAGGGGGTTGCCCTGAGCCTCTGCCGGAAGGGTGGCACAGAAATAGGAGTAAATCAATAAAATAACAACAACCCCCACATAAGGCTTAGCCTCCTGGAGCGAATCCCTGGCTCCATGGGATTGTGGTGGGGAATCCTACTCCGCAAGTTCTACAGCGGAAGCAGGGGCTCCCCCAAAGGAGAGGGCTACGAACGGGGCAACCCCACCATGGGATAAGAAAGGAGATCACCCCCTGTATATGGGGCGGGGGGATAGGACTCCCCGCCCCATGTGACCCGTTTCAGGTGACCTCCCTTCCCCAACAGGTGACACACACTCGCACACAGAGCCCCCCCGGTGCCCTCATCCTTAGCGGGAGTCCAGCCCCAACTCTCGAAGCACTAGGAAATACAGGTGTTGCCCCCCAAGAAGTCCGGGAGACCCCCACCCCCACAAGGAGCTCGTACTTCCAGGGGGCTTGGTACTACCCCGCCCCCTCAGACGCGCCCCGCCCATCTCAGTAAAGCGAGGGGGATTAGACCACGGCCTCCCGCCGCAGACTTCTCACCCATTGCTGTCCCCAGCCCGGCCCCGGCGACCACCGTCAGTCCCTCCTGCCCTCCGCTCCGCGGCGGCGGACACCTGATAACGGAAGTGACGCACCTCCGTGCTTCCCGCCCTCTTTCCACGAACCACGCCAACGTCGCTTTCTCTCCCTCCCACCATTGCCGTCCGCCATCTTGCTTCCTGGCGCCTCTGACCAGAACAAAGATGGCGGCAACGACACGTGAGGCAATTTATGATTGGGCGAACTGGGTTAGCGGTGTGGATGCTGATTGGGTGAGGGTTTAATGGTGGGTTCTGATTGGATGATTTCTGGCGGTAATAGGGAAAGGGGGGGGAAATTGGTTGCTCCATTTGGTTTACCATCAGGAGCAATGCTGGAAATTGAAGGGGAGTGGAGGGAAACAAACTTGCTAGCCGCTGATTGAAGGAGAGTTGGGTGCCTATATAGGGCAGAGGACACTAATTGTGACCCACTAAGGTCTAATCTGAGGAGGAATGGGTTCCTTTGCCTGTGTTGTTCTGGAGATGCCCAGCAACCCCTGAAGTTCTCCCCACACCATTGCCTTAGAGATAATCCTTCCCAGCAGGTCCCCCCTTCCCCCTACTGTTGTCATGCTAAAACCCTTCCCCTAACCTCCACTCCTCTCTCCGCTAATGCTATAGAGGCACTCCTACCTTCCACAGGTACCAATCCCTTACCCTTCAGGGTTCTGTAGGTGTTGGCCTGGGGATCCCCCTGCCACAAGGTGCAGAAGCTTGGAGGAATAGGTGCAGTAGCTTGGATGAATAGGTGCAGTCTGCCCCAACAACTAATTAGATCCTGTGTCAGAATTGGGGCTAATGTCCACCTTGCATTTGTGTAGACTTAACTTTGTTCTGAGTGTTGCTGTCAGAGACAGGGCTGGATGGACCTTGGCACTGAACTAGGCTGGCAGTTCCAGTTCCACTTCCCAGATGCCCCTGCCTGAGTGACGTGGCGGACTCCTGAGAGCAGAGCCATATCTCCACCCTATGGTGTGCACAAACCTGCCTCATGGGTCCCTGCATCCTCAGGTTCGAGGTGATGGAAACGTGCCAGCCTCTTGCACCCCACTCCCCCCCCCCCCGCCGCCTTCATACAGCATAAGCTGAATCATCCTGGGTGCGGTGCCGGGAGGCAGCCTGATAGCCAGGCATTTGTGCAATCCCTGCCGCACCTGGTGAGTCATGCTCCAGCAGCAGTTCCAGCAGATGGGCACTTGAGAGGAGTTGCGTCATCCAGTGAGTCACACACGACCTAGGGAGCCTTTCTGCCGCTCCTGGAAACTGAAAATGGCCCAGAGGTGACTGGGAGGCTCTGAGGATCAGCCACTCACAAATATTTACTCCTCTTCACCCAATTGCACCATTGTGCTGGCTGGGGCTATTTTGTGGATGAAATATAGCTCTAGTCACAAGATCATGTAACCAGAACTAGATCTGTCTCTGGGTACAGACTGCGAAAGGGCAGAGCCAGCAGCTTCAGAGACTTTCCCAGCACCACAAACAGCCTAGTCTTTATATTAACCCCCCAATTAGGATTACAGAATGGGCTTTGCCTGTTGTAATTGCTATGCCAGTTGGTTATGCCAGTGGGGGCTGGAGATGCACCAACAGAGCCGGGGCACTTATATTGGGGGTGGGTGGGTTGCAGAGGTTGTGTATGGGGAGGAGACCAAGACAGAGATAGAAGTATGGCAGAGATCAGAAGAGTAACATTAGTAGACCTGTGGATGGAGTCCAGGGCTGGATATCAGACCAGGCATGTGGGATATTGGTTGTATAGGCTACTACACAGACCTGCTTTTGCTGATAGTGACATGAGCGCTAAAACCGCACACATTATTTGGCTCGTGCAGGGGTGCAGAACCTCAGGCTCAGGACCGAATGCAGCCTCAAGCTCCTACCCCCAAGCACTGAAAGGCTGCGCTCAGGGTAAAGCAGCAGAGATGAGGAGATGCACACAAGGATAGGAGATCAGGTGGCAGGAGCTGGGAGCACATGTTCTCCCCTAACACAGTGTCTTCTGCCCCATGGAAAATGTTTCCAGCTGGGGCCTAGTGCATGAGTAAATGAGTGGCAGGGTGACTGCAGAGACAAACAAGTAAGGCAAGGGGCTGACTGACATGCTCTGTCACAGAGTCCCACTGGGGCAGAAGACACTGTGTTAGGGGAGAATATGTGCTCCCAGCTCCTGCCACCTGATCCTACTCCCCTCCCCATCTGCATGGAGCTCTAGTCCCTTCCCAGCTGCCATGCTCCACCCAACAGTAATGACCAGATGAATCACATTTTGCATGACAGGCAAACATGCACCTGTTCAGCTGGGTGGACACAAGAGAGGCTAGGGGGCACAGTGTGACTCTGCAGCCATGACAGCAACCCTGTGTGTGCATGTGCTTAGAGAGGCATAGTCCCTCATCTCCAAGGAGCCCAGCCAGCACTACCCACGGCTGGCATAACATGCATGGATCCCTGCCCAAACTGCATGAAGTCATTCTTGCTCTGGCTCCCAACCAAATGTCTGGGTTGGTGCAAACACGTTGTTTGCCATGTCCCTGGTGACAGCTCGGCGCTGTAAATCACCCCAAAGTCATTTCAGTCCAATTTCCCTCCTTGGTGAATTACATTGCCGCTGCCTCCTGTGAACACCAGGCAAGCCCGTTCTGCCCCCTCCTGGCCATAGCATGCTACCAAAAAGGGGCAGAACATTCCCAGGGGACGGGTGTATTTGTCTTTGGTTTGGGCCCAGCTGTTCTGGAGGAAAATCAACATCCCCGTGCCTAACAGAGGAGATATGGTGCTGGGTTGCCTGGGGTAATGTGCTAGACTTAAGCATTCTTCTTTCTGCACAGCAGGTGCAGCACACAAACTCCAAGGATTTCTCTAATTTCTCCCTTACCAAGTCAAACAGAATCCTGTCCTGCCATTCACAAAGCTGCTGCTAGGGACATTTTCCTTGTTCTTTTACACGCCTGTAGAAGAGCTCTGTATGGCCCCAAAGCTTGTGTACTCTTACCAAGCAAAGCTGGTCCAATTAAAAAAAAAGAAAAGAAAAATCATCTGAAATATTTTGTCTCCATCTTTTACATTTGGGACCAACACAACCCCCCTCTTCTCTTAGAGTGATGCTCCGACCATGTCCCCACAACCCATGCTTTGCATCCTGCGCCCAGCTCCACTACATCAAACACAAATGACTCCCTTTCAAGACCTCTCCCACTCTAACATTGTCAGATGCTAACGTGTCACTGGCTCCTTACCTTTGCCCTGCCAATGCCACCAGCCTCCATTGCCCACCACATTAAAATTGCAAACACTGGCACCTCCTTTTATATCAGGGAAATGCTCCCCATGAAGTAGGGGCCTGTGTTAACTGTATTTTCTCCATTGGCAGCAATGGGGAAAATTCAGTGAACACGGATCCCTGTCCATAAGCATCCACCAAAGCCAATGCACTGCCCCTTTTCCAATACAGTCAGCTGTTCTCTTTTTGCAGAGACAGAACCACTTTGGATCATTCAACGTAAGGTTAAAGTTCGGAGTCTAATAATTTCCCCTTGCTGGCTCCTGACCTGATGCTATGCTCAGATATTCCTGCCCTTTCAAGTCACTGAATGGAGACTGGAAAAAATGCTAGCAAACAAAGATTATCAGAGATGATCTATCAAGGAATAAAAACACTGCTATAGCTCTGCCTGGCAGAACTGCATGGGCTGCCTGCAACAGACCAGGGAGGCTCAAAGTGCACATAAGCAGCTCACCAAATGTTTTATTTGAAAAAAAATATTCTTTACCAAACTAGAATTAGGAAGGATGCACAAAGATAGCCCTCTCTGCCCCAACACCTGGCACAGCAGGACATACTCCTGGAGTGATCTCATGGGGCATTTATAATAATATATAATACACTAAAAAGGATTCTGATCGTTCAGTTCTCTTTCAAATACCAAGCTCAGGAAGGCGGCAGTGAAAGTGCATAAGGGGGCTTGGCAGATAAGGCATTTGGAAAGGTAGCTTCTTAGCTCTCAGGATGAATATGTCTCTGTTTGTGGTAGGGGGAACTCAGAGCTGGAGTCCTGAGAGTGCTGGTTTCAGGTCAGAGCCTCTTGTGGGCCTAGAACTGTCACTTGTCTTTCCCTCTAGGGAACTCCTTCCTCCCTTTGTCCCGGCCGCCAAAGTAGCGCACCTTGTGGATCAGCTGCAGCTGCCTTTCCATTGTGGCCCTGATGTCCACATCATCGGGGATGTGGACGTAGCGGACGTTCCTCCCCGTCACAAACAGGTCGTCCAGCTGAGAGACTCGGCCATGCCTGTCCGTGAAGGCAACTTTAGCTAGACGGATGTTCATGAAGGCATCCACGTTGGTGATGCACCCCGTGGCCGCGCTCTCGTCCCGCAGCTCCACCGTGGTGGTGCAGCCATGGAGCCCCTGCAGCAGGATGACCAAGCTGTTCTCAGCGATGGTGCGCTCCTTGACAGAGTGGCTGATCTCCATCGTGCGGGGGCGCCGATAGCTACAAGGGAAACAGCAAGAAACAAAGCTCGGCGAGGGCTTCTCCAGGCAAGACCTTGCTAAGGAGTCGCTCACCCTTGTTCCGTGGTAACTGGATTTTGACTGCCCTGCTTCCGAGTAAATTGCTCCTGTTCAAAGAACGCTGGGCGTAGCTACCACAGGGACCGGCGGGCCATTTGCCCCGGGGCCCACGGGCCCGGCCTAGCCGTCCCTATGGTGCTACGCCTTAGCCGCCGGCCGCCTGTCCCTGGCTTTTTTTTGTTTTTTAAATGAAATTAATTTCCGTGCCCGGCCGGTCCGACTCCGCACCCCCCTCGCGCTCGCTCACGCCGGTCCGACTCCACCCCCCGCGCTCGCTCGCTCGCTAGCTACGCTCGCTCACTCACTCACGCCGCTACAAGCCCCGCCTTCCTGACGCCAACGCAACGTGCGCAATGCGCATGCGTCGGCGTCCTCCGTCTCGAGCGGCGGCGGCGCGGCAGCACACGAGGCATTGGCTGGTCGGCGGCAGAACGAAGCGCGAGCCAGAGACAGTCAGCGAGTGACGGCAGCAGTCTGCGTGCAGGGCTCTCTCTCAGCTGGGAGTGGGTAAGGCGGCGGGGGTTTGTTTTTGAGGACCGTTTGGGATGGGTTGACTATGGGGGCGGCACTGGGGAGAGAGAACTGAAGAGGGGGCCGCGGCGAACTGAGTGAAGGAGATGGGGGTCGCGGGAGTCGGGAGAACATTCTATGCGGGGCTGGAAGGGGGGGCATTTGTGAGAATGTTCGGAGCCATCTCGCAGAACCTTGTTTACAAGGTAGCAACCTTCTGTTCTTCATCGAGTGGCTCCTCCCATTCTCACAAATGGGAGAGTACCAAGCCTAGACCAGGCGGTGCGGGAATTTTCTATTTGAAAAAGAGTTCAATACCAACTGGAACTAAAAACAAACTAACTTATTGTATAATAAAACAGGTAAGTATGCGGTCATATGGTACACTTACATACCAGGGACAGTAATTACAATAAGGCCAACCCTGTGAAAATACTCATGGTTTGAAAACAGAGGTAAGTATAGATTGACTCAGGGTCGTATGCGACTGGGAGGCGAGATGCAGGGCATAGTGTCTAATAAACGTATGGGGGGGGGGGGAGAGCTCTAAGTAGCTGTCCTGCAAATCTGTGGTGAAACGTTAGCGAAAGCTGCAGTAGATGCTCCCATAGCTCTAATTGAATGGGCCCTCAAATAAGACCCTTGTGCTGATACGCCATGGAAATAATTCGCACCAGCCACTTGGAAATGGTCTGGGAGGGCACCCTTTGACTGAGATTATGAAGGGGGGGGGGACAAAGTATCAGAACCTTTACAGATTAGAGTCTTATCCAGATAGTCTAGGACTGCTCTCTTAACATCCAGAGTGTGCGCAATAGCCATACTCTGTGAGGAGGGGGACAAAAAACTGGGAGAACAATACTTTGGGCTAAGTGAAAATGGGATACCACCTTCGGTGTGAAGGATGGATGTATAGCAATCTCCAACCTGTCCGGGAAAATCTGAAGGTAGGGTTCTTTAATATGAATGGCTGCGAGTTCACTTATCCCTCCTGAGGGATGTAACCGCAACCAGAAAACAAGTCTTCAAAGTTGCGTGCCACAAACCTGTCTGTTCTGGAGGTTCAAAGGGTTGACCTGTCAAATAGTCTAGAACCAGCTTAAGGTCCCATTGCGAGATAGGAACCTTATGTGGAGGAAAGACATTCATAATGCCTTTGAGAGAGGATTTGACCATGGGGTGAGCGAACAAGAACTGTGATTCTTGAAGAGTAGCCTGTTTAGAAATTGCAGAGAGGTGGACCCTTGGAGAAGAGTGAGATAAACCCTTATCTGCTAGTTCTAATAAATACTGCAATACTAGTTGGACAGATACCTGATTGGGAGGCAGGGTCTTGGCCTTCAGCCAAAGGGAAAAACGCTTCCACTTGGATTGATACGATTTCCTAGTGGAAGGTTTTATGTAATTTTGGAGAATGATAGCCAATTTGTCTGGTAAAGAGCTAACTGCTACCTCATCTGAATCCTTCATATGTGGAGGTTGAGGCGGTCGATTTCTGGGTGAAGAATCCTCCCTTGGTCCAAGGACAATAAGTTCTGAGTCCTTGGGAGTGGGAGAGATGTCGTGGCCAGACTCTGGAGGTCGTGAAACCAAATCTGGCGTTGCCAAAAAGGCGCTATGAGAATTAGGTTGGCCCCTTGGAGGCGAATCTTGCTTAGCACCTTTGGTAATAGAGGGAGATGTGGTGTCCAGGGTATTACAAATGCATCCCCCAGAGAAGTGGGGTCATGGCTTGACCTTGTACAAAAACGGGAGCATTTTGCATTGTGGGCTGTGGCAAACAAATCTTATCTGTGGGATGCCCCAATGATGGATTAAGGATCGATACACCTGGGGAGAGAGGTCCCACTCGTGATGCTCCTGGGTGAGACGACTGAGCACATCTGCACGAGAATTCTCCTTTCCTGCTACATGAGTTGCAAGGAGGAAGATGTTTCCTTGCAAGGTCTGGGGATTTTGTGCCTCCCTGTTTGTTTACGTACCAAACAGCTGTCATGTTGTGGGACGCGATTGTGACTGCTAATCACTGAAGCTGACGATGGAACGTCTGTAAGGATTTTAGAATAGCAGTGATCTCAAGCACATTGATGTGCAGTTGTCTCTGACTGCTGTTCCATTAGCCGGATATGGCTAGGTCCTGGAGATGTGCTCCCCATCCTGTTAAGGAAGCATCTGTAGTTAATAGGCGAGTAGGAATAGGCTTGCTAAAGGGCTTCCTGCTAGGACTAAAGATCTGTTAGTCCAGTTAAGGACCCATCTCGTAATCTTTAAACTTTTAGTAGGGGGATCTGTCAGGGGGTTAAATAATCCCAAGAACCAGAGTTGAAAAGGTCTCATAAATAACCTGGCAAATGGCGTACTGGCAGTAGTTGACGCCATAAGACCTAGGAGTCGTTGGAATGTCCTAACAGGTTGTCTCCTATGAATGGAGAGAGAGTTTATGAGGGAGGAAAGATCAACAAATCTTTCCTCTGGAGCAAAAAAATTTTCTTGAGAAGAATCAAGGATTGCTCCAATGTAGCCAATGCGTCGGGTGGGGCAGAGTTGAGACTTCTGAATATTAATAGATAGTCCCAGCCGACGGCAGAGATCCATGGTAAAAGAAATACAGAGACAGAGGGAAGCGGGTGAATCCGCTATTAGCAACCAATCGTCCAGGTAGGGGGAAATTGCGAAACCCTGTTTATGTATGAACGCAATGACTGGGGCCATAACCTTCGTAAATGCCTGCGGGGCAGAGGAGAGACCAAATGGGAGGGAGCAAAACTGAAAATGTACAGAGTTATGGACAAATCTAAAAAACCTCCTGGAAGCGGGATGCAGGCGTACATGGAAATACGCATCTTTTAGGTCAATTACCGCATACCATTGGTGTCTTCGTAAGTAATTGCTCAAGGCATCCAAGGTAAGCATCTTAAACTTCTTATAAGTTATAAAGAGATGAATAAATCTTAGGTCTAAAATAGGTCTATGCCCGCCATCCTTTTTGTCTATAACAAAATAATTAGAGTAAAAGCCTGATTTGATATTAGAGGCGGGAACAAGCTCTATGACACCTTTGACATACATTTCAAAAACCTCTTTATTAAGAACACAGGCTGGCAGCTTAGATAGTTTAACTGGGGCAGGAGGTCTGCCAAAAGGAGGTACAGAAGAGAACTGAACTTATGTTATTCGTAACCTATACGAATAACCTGAAGCACCCATCCATCAGTGGTGATGGATTCCCATTCTTGTAAGGAATTAAACAGAAAACTCAAAGTTCACATCTCCCGTAGGTGCCTCTAAAGGGGAGACAGGGAAAGACTGTAGCTGTCAACGCCTTCCTCTGGCAGAAGAATTAGCAAAATGCTGCTTGGTATTAGCCCTCTGCTTGTAGGAGGGGTACTGGTATCTAGGTTTCCCCTAATAGTTAGAAGGGGAGGAATAATACCTCTTGTTATAAGGCTGAGGGAGTGTGGTATTGTCTTTGTGGTCTCTGGCAGGAGGATTGCTGCTGGTACGGACGAGGGTGAAAGGGAGGCGGTCCGTGATCACGCTGTACAATCTTCATTTTGTAAGCCGTAACCTTTGATTTCTGAATCTTCTCTAAGGACATCATCTGTATCCTTTGCGAAGAGACCAGACTTGTCAAAAGGAAGATTCGCTATTTGAGCTCTGTGGTGGTACTCGAGCTTTGTTCCTCTTAGCCAGGCAAAACGTCTGGTGACAACGGCGTTGGCTACAGCTCTAGCACGGTTTCTGAGGAATGGCGAGCTGGTTGTAGCTGGAATTTCGTCGTCGTGGTACCATCTGTACGCAGGGTCTGGAGGGCTCTCTGCTTATCTTTGGGAAGCTGCGGGATGAGTTTTTGAACCCCTTCCCAGAGATGGTGTTGGCATTGTGCTGGAAGCAAATGCCTTCCTGCCAAAAATGTCAATTCGCGGCTTTCCCTATCTGCCAGGGACGTCTCCTTAGAATTCCTCTGAAACTTTTCTGCTGAAGCAGAGACCACCAAAGAATTAGGGAGAGGGTGCTTGAAAAAAATTGACCCCTGTTCAGGGGGAAACAAATAAAAGGAACTACTGGAAGCAGAAACTGGCTGAACGGTTCCTGGATTTGACCAGATTTTTTCTGTTTCAGCTGCATGTTTTCTAAACAAGGGATGCGTTAATTTTGACTGTGCCACAGCGCAATAGGCAGGATCCGATTCCTGCTCAGAAATAGGGACAGTGGTAATTTTTAAAGACTTCGGTGAACTTTCGGAGTAAGTTCTGAAAGTCCTTGTGTTCCTGAGAAGAAATGGACATCATAGGACCCTGCATGTTGTCCGACGCCGGTGGTGAGAGGCTCTCGGAGTCGGGCGCCTCTAAGGACTCTGAAGTCGGCATATCTAGGTCAGAAGCTCAACCTGTTGGTCCGATTCGTCCAATGGCACTGTTGAAGATGAAGGCTGGACGAGAGAACGTAGAAGCTGGGCTTTATATAGCTTTCTTTTGGCCACTCGATATTTATGCTTTTGCAAACACTGCTGAAATTTAGCTGCAGCTTCGAGGGCAAAGGCTTCAGGGTCAATCCTTGACACCGTGGCTTTAGCTGATGTCGACGCTGTAGTTCTGGACGTCGAGGGAAGAGCTGTCGACGTCGATTGCTCTATTGAATGTGGAGGCTGCTTCAACGTTGATGCTGTTGACGTCGATGCTCATGATTTGTGTCCACGTCTTGAGGTAGGAGGTCGAGGAGAGACGGAAGTAGGAGGAGGAGACTCGTTGTCGTTGTGGCCAGACGTTCGTTCTGACTGGGAGGTTTTAGCCACTGTTGCCTGAATGAGTTGTTGCAGGCATGAAACTATAAGTTTGGTATCTTGTTTTCTCAAATCCTCCTGCTGTTAGATGTTGACAAGGGAAGGCAGAATCCCTTGTTGGCAAGTGTTGCCTTACGGCTGGCTTTGGAGCAATTTGAGGCTGTGCCATAGCAACCCATTGTATATTAGGGGGTTGATATGGGGAACCCGCAAATCTGGGGTCAGTCTCCTCGGCGTTGTAAGGTGGCACAGAAATATTGAGGGGGGAAACAGGAGAGAGCGGTGAACCTGCAGCCGCTGCTAGAAACTCTTCCTCATCCGAGGAGAGCAATGGGGATAAAGAGCGGTTCACCAGAATGGCAGGCTCTGACCCCTGTTGGTATCTTCCCCTCTTAGGAGACGGAGAGCGGGAACTCTGCGGGCGAGAGGGAGCATGCCCAGCCGGGAGCGTGGCTGAGGCTTCTGAGGTGCTGGGGCCTGCGGAGATAGTTTCTTCTGCCCCAATACTAGGAACAGCCGGAGATGGGGGGTGCGATTTGAGCTTCCTGTCCGACTTACGTTTTCCTTTTGTTTTGTCTCAAGCTCCTTGATCAGGGCCGGAAGGCGGATAGCTCTCTCCCTCAGAGTTTTGGGCTTGAGGAGAAGGCACTCCGTGCAGTCATAAGGATCATGTGTGCCCAAGCAGACAAGACATTGACCATGCGGGTCTTTCGTGGTCATCTTGCGACCACAAGAAAAGCCTTGCTTAAAGCCTTTTTTGGCAACAGACCTAGTGGAAGCTAGCGAGCGAGGCAAAAAGCTGGTAAGCCGCGAAGCGGTTGGAAGGAACTGTTGGGTTTAGGTGCGAAGGTACTTCATATAGTGTGGGGTCGCGTGAACGTCACGTATTTTTAAACTAGTGAGCTTGGTAACTGCCGGTAAGAGAAGGGTGCGCAAGCCCATTTGTGAGAATGGGAGGAGCCACTTGAAGAAGAACTGACCTGAAGTGGGGAGCGTACAGAGCTAACGGGGCTGGAGAAGGGAATCGCAGAGGCACTGTGGGGTGATCTTCCCCCAGTGCCTTGGGTTCCAGAACTTTTCTTCCTTCCCCGACTCCCTTCCACCCCCACCCTGGATCTCACCACTTTCCCTCCCTTGCTGGCTCCTCCCCTGCACCCCCACCCTGGATCCCAGTGAGTTTTCTCTCTCCCCTGCACCCCCACCCTGATCCCAGCATTTTCACTCCTTCGCTGGCTCCCATACACCCCCACCCCGGATCTCACCACTTTCTCTCCCTTGCTGGTTCCTCCCTTGCACCCCCACCCTGGATCCCAACGCTTTCTCTCCCTCCCCAGCTCCCCTGCACCCCCACCCTGGATCCCAGCGCTTTCCCTCCCTGGCTCCCATGCACTCCTGCCCCGGATCCCAGCATTTTTCACTCCCTCGCTGGCTCCCCTGCACCCACTCCCTGGCTCCCCTCCATCCCCAACCTGGATTTCACCACTTTTGCTCCCAGCTTTACCCCCCAAAACCCAGCGCTCCCCACAGCAGAAGGTTGTTACCTTGTAAAGAAGGTTCTTTGAGATGGCGTCTAACATTCTCACAACTGGGTTGTGCATGCTCACCCTATTCAAATAATAGACCACATGATGGTCTTGAGCTCCTCTAGTATAAAAAGCACTGACTCTCCCCCTCAGAATGACAGTTCCTTCCAACCCTTTCTAGAAATATAAGAAACAAATTCCATGCGGGGCTGGAAGGGTGGGTGTTATGAGAATGTTCAGAGCCATCTCTAAGAACGTTCTTTACAAGGTAGCAACCTTCTGTTCTTCTTTGAGTGGCTCCTCACACGCTCCAAGAAGGTCTAAATGTGTTATTTCACTGTAGGAAACAATGGTATGGCACGCATGTGAATGCAACTGGCATTGTTAACAATGAACTAGAGAAAATTGATTTTTTAAAACCAGATAATTGCTGCATGTGTGAATGAGCCCCCAGTCTTGTGATTTTAACCTCAAATAAGCTCATTACTAAACCTGGAATCCCCTCAGCTCCCCCTAGGAGGGACCTGGCATGGACAGGCTCACCTTTATAAACCCTAGCTCTTTTCCACACACCCCTGCTTGCTTCTTTCTTTGTTATTCAAAAATAATTGATGTGTTTGTGGAGCTAAAGGCAAGGAAGAGGCCATTGCAGTAGCTGAGTACATGTTTTCTTTATACTGTAATTTTATTTAATAAATAACATTTAATGTAATAAGTATGTTTGACAGTTTTTGCAATAAGGACATTGAGGGGAGGGAGAGGGACAGGGGAGTCTCTGGTGATTGGGCAGGGGGGGGCACAGTACATATCTTGTCCCTGGGCCCATTCCAACCTAGCTACGCCCCACGCTGCTGGCTTAATGGGTGTGTGCGCGCGCAACTCTAGAGATGCTGCAGATAGCCACCAGTTTCCAGGTGGGCAGAGGGGCACCCAGGCAAGGCTGCTTACATAGTCTTATCCTCACCATCAGTCGGGAGAGAAGAGCAGCGTTCACGTAGGGGCCTGGCGGCACCCACAACAACACATTCCAGGCATGAGGGCAACTTGCTGCATCCCCGCCCCCCACCTCGGAAATGGAGACCCTCCAAATTAACCTGTTTGGCCTCAGCAGTCTGGGGATCCACTTGGGTCGCGGGGGGGCTGGGCCAAACAGCTCCAACAGATTCTGGTTCCTGCCGGAGGAGGAGGCGGCTAACCTCCGTGTTAGAATTTACAGCCGTCCCCGGGGAGATTAGAGCACATAGCACGCCCCACCTGACCCGAGTGAAGGACCTCAGGCTTCGCGCGCTCCTTCCTGCGGGAAATCAACTACCCCCACCTTCTGTGAGCGCTCGTGGGACAAGGAGTGCATGCACAAAAACCGCGCAACTGCAGTGCTTGCGCTTCAGCTGGTGTGTGTGTGCGTCCAGGGCTTAGGAAGAACTAACCAAGGATTTGCTTCTCGTTGGCCTGTGGGGCGGGGCTTGGGCAGAGGAGTCACTTTCCATTGGTCCCTAGGTAGAGTGGGAAATCTGCCTAGGGGAGAGAGACCTAAGGGGAGGAGTCACTTTCCCAGTGGTCTGAGGGCAGGGCTTGAGCCACAAGGACGCTTTCCACGGAAGCAGAATGTGAGGTCTGCTGTGGGGTGGGTGGGACTTAAGCGGAGGCTACTTTCCATTGGCCAGGGCTTTATATACGAGCCACTTACCATTGGTCTATACCAATTGTATGCGATGTTTTGGAGGAGAAAGTTTCGCCGAGCCGCTTAGCAACGGGAGCACGTCTTCCTCCGCTCGTAGGGGCAGAGCACCCTAGCAGAGACCGCAAATGCGATGTTTACTCGCCGAGGTGCGACTGTTGTGACTGGGTTTCCACCGTGTCCCTGGACCCGTGCGTGCGCATACGTTAAGTGCACGCATGTCCGAGAACATGGGCATAATTATAGCGGGGATGCTAAAATTTCCCCACAAATTTCCTCCCCCTGCGGTTCTGGGGGGGTTGTGGATGGGGGCACAGTTTATGTGGGGCAAGGGAATCTAGCATCTCTCTCAGATTTTAGCCCAAACAAAAAAGTTACACGTCTGCTACGGCAGATCTCACAAGGCACATCCCCAGCCCTGTCCCCACCAGTGAATTCAACAGCCCTCTACAGGCCGGCACTTCAAACCTCCAGTCCAGCGCCTCTGCCCCTGACAATTAGCACTAGGAGATAAAGCTTATTCTATGAAGGGCAAGGGCCTGTTGCTTGCAGACCTGCAGCTACAGAGGGAGGGGGGCTTATGCCCCATTAGAAATCTGAATGGTGAAAGATTTGTTATATTGAACAAAAAACATGTACATATCATTTTTTTTCTTATTTAAGAAAAATAAAGTTACTTTTAAAAGGTTTTTGACTGAGAATGCATTTTTTTAGGTAAGTACATGAACTTCTGAGGGTGAACACAGTTACCCTCAGTCCCTCTTGTCATATGATCTGCACTCCTGCCCCAATGGCCTAGCTGTAGGCTTGGGCTGTTTTAAGCAAAACGACTTCATGCTCTGGTAGAAATGTAGCTAGCAAACGTATTTACGCAGGATTCCTATAGTTCTTCTTGACTCGTGTGATACTGTAGCAGCTTTCCACTAACTTTTTAAAAGCCACATACACAGATACTTTTTGTAATAGGCTGTTTTTGTGCCTCTAGTCTTTATAAAAGCAGCAAAACAGTGCTTGCTCCTGTTTAACAGTGAGCAGGTAGCTACATACATTCAAACAACTGGCCAGTCATCTCTGGCCCTCGAAGGGGTTGTGACTTTTGTACTGGTTGAGAGCCCCCCACAAGCTAGTGCACATTATACCATGTGCTCTGCAATTCTCACTAGCAACAACATCTAGAGTAGCCAGACCTCCCATGGAAAAAGGCTGAGAGAGTTTGAACTCTTGCCTCCCCTTTAGCTGTCCATCCTGAGGCACGATAGATCCTTTAATGGAAAAGGAAGGAGGCAGCTATTTCAAGGTCGAGTGGATTTGGTGGAGATGTATGGGTGCCACCCAACCTTTCTGACGTTTGGCCTGGGGAATCGGTCCTGACAATCAGGCAGGCCTAGTAGTTCCTCTTTCCAGCAGGTGGCTAGCAGCAGAGCTCTGTCCATGTCGGACAGGGAATGACTGAATAAGCAGCCCTGGGAAGCCAGGTATCACAGCTCGTCCATCATTGCCAGCAAATCGTCCCCCTTGCTGGTGCTCTGCCTAGGCTGATCCTCCACCTCGAACTCTCCCATGATTCGGGCTAGCTCTTCATTCCGCTGCTGGTCCTATTGAAAAGGGAAAGAAAGCAGATATCCAAGTCTCTTTTGTGCATCAGTGTCTCTAGGGAGCCCTTTGCAGGACTGTCATAACTGAAATGAAAATCAATTTGTTTCTTGCAAAAGTCTTGTGAAAATCTCAGGACGATCTCAGTAACGATTTGAGATCTCGTCCAAATGTACCATTTCCTGTGATTTATCATATATAGACTTACTGTGTGCCGTGTTCGTCCCAGTAATGCGAGACACCTGTGGTGTAGTCTGTGAGGTACAAAATGAAATTGAAAATGCACATGCACAAAATGGCCACCACAGCGGTTGTGCACACTGTTCTGTTCAGCCCTCTTCCAAGATGGAACAGGCAGCCATTTTGCACCTGCGCATCACAGGAATGAACGCAGCACACAGTAAATCGGTATGTGATACCCCACCCCACGGCCAGCTCCCTAGATCCCCATGGCATCTTCCTTCTCGGTGAGAAAAGCAGATGAAGGTGGCAGTGGTGGCTCACTGAACCATTAGTTGATGTGATGGCTCGCATGGGGGCTCTAAAACACCGAGGATTTCAGCTTAAGGAGGAAAATGAACGGTTTAATAAACCATACATAGATAGGGATGTAGACTAGAGGAAACAGAGTCCAGTCTGGTCCTTGCTCACCAGATGTACTAGGGAGCTTTGGTCACCACAGGCTTTCCACTCTCGGATGGAGCTGTCACAGAGGAACATAGGGTCACACACGTGTAACACGGGACTACATGTAGACTACAAGTCTGGTAAATATGTAATGCCAAAGGTTCCCCATGTATGTAAGGTTACAATTTAGAGTTATAGAACTCAAATTAGGGCTCTGACACGTCACCAGGCTACAGGAAATACAAAGAGATACCAAAATGTGTATTGAAAACTCTTGCCAGACAGCCTTGTTGACATTTAGATGGGCCTTTGTGTTTGCCTGGGTTGGTACATGACCGACCCCACGATTCCCCAAAGGTGAGAACAGAGGCAAAGAAGGGGAAAACTATTTAAAGTAGCCAGTGAGTCACCTTGGGGCTCTTCTATCCTAAAGCCATCTTGAGAGCTGATCTACATGCGAAAAGCCTGCTTGCTAGCAGTTAAGCTGCAGAAACATGAACTGAGGGGAGGATTTTGCTCTCTAAAGCAAGAACTCAGCCACTTACATTTAAGGGCTGAGAAAAAAAACAGAACTTCTGGACCTTGGTAGGGTAAGATGTGTAATTTAGGAACTCAACCAGTATAGGTCAGGAATGCGTTATATTTACCTTTGATTTCTAATAACCACTCTATCAACTATCTTGCTTATGTAATCAAACTTACTTTTTATCTTTATGAAGAAGTGTTGTGTCTAACATTGGAACACAAGTGAGCAACAAGAGCCCTCAAGCTCTTGCGAACCCAGAGAGTAAAGAGTCTGTAAACGGGAAGGATCGGGCCCTTGGGTGACAAAGGAGTTCCATTGTGGCACACTTGAATTAGCCAGAGAGAGAAACTGATTCAAGAGAACTGTGCGCAAGGGAAACAGTCACTCAAGCCCGGTAAAGTGGGGGGGTGGACCCTCAAACCCGTGACAGGAGCAATATCCAGCACTCTGCTTATGTACTCACAGGTGCCAATCCGTGCCACAAGGATGACATCTTCAATCTTTCCCCTAAAGACCTTGGAGTTCATAGTAGCTGGTGTTGTACGGTGGAACCCTGCTGTCCTTGGTCACAGCCTTGTAGCTCCCCAACACCCTTACCTTCAGGGCAGCTTCTCCCTTTTCCTGAGTAGCCGCCTTCTACATTCCCTGTGTACACCACACTCCACAACCAGCTTCCCAAGAGAGCTCACTAACTCCCCCCCTTCTCTCCCCCCTCCTTGTTCCAACTGAACTCGTTTTGGGGGAGGGGAGTGTTAAACATTTCATTCCAAGGCCCAGCATGAGCTAACCTTGGTCTTGCAGCATGACTCAGACTCTGACAGTTGACCTTAGTCAAAGGTCAACTGTGACATCCTTAGTTCTCCCTGCCTAGACTAGAGATACTGAGTCCCCTGAACTTGCAAAGGGAAAAAGGGAAGGGCAGGGGTACAGGCAGCCTTACCAGGTGAGCTGCTGGCTGGCTCTCTGGCTGCTGCTTCTTTCTTTTGCTGCCCAATCGTTTTCTTTTTCTTTTTTGCTGCTGGTGTCACTGCACGCAGGCAGGCACCAGCGCACACTTCTGCTGCAGGGGGTTGCTGCGGACGGTTGGAGGGGCCAGGGCAGCTGGAACAGGAAATGGGAAGAGGTACCACGGGGCTGGCCCTTTTGCTAGCTGCTCTAACCATTTTGCTCCAGTGGCTGGGCCTGCCTTGCCCTCCGTGCATCTGCTCTCTCTTCTCATCACTGCTGCTTGCTCCACCACCCTGGCCGCTCCAGTCCTCGCCTCTCATGCCCCGCCACACTCCTTGTGTGCTGTTGCTGCTTGGTGAGCCTCCTCCAACTCCTTCCTAGCCAGTACGTGGTGCTGCTGGGGTGGGGTGAATGATGCAGACGCAGGCGCAGCTGTGCATGTGTCTGAGTTTTGACAGCCACGGCCAGCAAAAAGGGGTCTCGGCAGGGACACAGAGCAGAGCTGCTGGGGGGGACGGGCGGAGGCAGATCTTGGAAGGGGGAGGGCTGCCACTCCCAGGCGCAGCTCGGGCATGGGGACTGGCCCTGGTCATAATCACGCATGAGAAGATTATTTTGGATTCTACACTTGGTGATTTAAAATTATTAAACCCCTGATTTCATTTGAGAAACCAGCTAACATGCTGGCAAGGAATCACCTGCTGTACAGATGCTCCACAAACAAAAAGCTTGAGATAATAGCAGTTTCAGCAAGCGTATTTACTTGGGACCAAGAAACAACAGTCTTATTTGAAAGTCCTGATACAAACACAACTTCTTTCCCACATGAGTGGGAATTTTGCCTGGGTTTAAGGACAGTGACATTGAAACCAGAATACTGAACTTGAGCCACATGCTTATCCTCTCTCAGGCTGGAGCCTTGCAAATGCAGGCTGGAAGTCAAGCACACGATTAAGCATTTACAGGATGGGGGCCACAGTCAGATCAAGGGTTGTTTGTACTCTGGCGTTGCCTACAGATCCAGAACCTTTGGCAGGTAAGTGAAAAACAGCATGAAGTAACTGACTGTCTCAAGTTTCAGTAATTTGAGATTACAAAACCAGCACATAATTCCTCATTATGGATTTAGGATTTTCACCAGGCTTTATAAATATGTACTTATGTCTGACCACACAAACCTTTTCCGGTAACTATTTTCTCAGCCACCAAACAAGATGCTAGAAATCTTGGATCACATACCTGGTCTGCTTGAATGCTGATAACTTTGTAAGATAATTCCTCTGGCCTGGTCAGGGCTGCATGCCTGTAATATATATTAAAAAGACTTGATGTCATGTGCAACTGATAAAGAAGTAAAACAAACACCCATCAGCTTTATGAGATTAAATAATTCAGCCCTTGGCAGCATAAAACACAGCTATCCCATTCTTTATCTGACAAACACCTGCGCGTCAGATTCCTGTGCTGAGATGCTGGCATTGCTTAACCTACATCTCTAGCTGGCTGAATGGGTCTCTAATGGATAGTCCATAGTAGCCTTCTTCAACCCAGGAAACAAACCAGCTTGTGGCCATTTCGTGCTACTCTGGGAGAAGACTTGGATGGTCACAGTGGAGAGATCCAATTCAGGGGTGGCCAGATTTAGGATGTATGTAATCCACGCATCAGCCTCACCGGTGATCTACCAGGACTCCTGCTAGCTCTGGTGATCCAAGCTAGATCTCCTGCTGGCTCCCAGCTCTAGGGTACCTCAGTAACCAGCCTCCCGAGTGGAGAGAAGCACATCCCTTTCCTGCCACACTAGAGTAGCTCTTCTAGCCCGGATCCTTCCTGCTGACACTCCCTGGAGCACTGGTCCTGCTCTCCTCCCCACATGTGTTCTCCGAGGGGTTGTTCCCCTTCCCCACACTGATCTACTGGAGACTAGCTTATGAACTTTTAGTAGATCATGATCTACCTCTTGACCACCCTGATTTAACTTTCAAAGCACCTCTCCTGAAAGCTCTGGGAAGGGACTGGAAATGGCCAAGTCTTAACCTAGGTTCAAAATCAAAGCCCAAGTTGACTCTCTTGTGAGGGGATGCATCCAGGCTAGGAATGAAACATAGTGGAGAGCCTGCCTCCTTCTAATCTGTACCTGCTCAGTGGATTGCAGGCTCCCAGTGGCTTCTTTCACCAGCACCAAATTCACATATACAAACCAGAACTGCAATGACACTTACTCTTCTTCCTCGTCTGTGGTGAAGAGGTTCAGCCGGAACCCTGCCTCATAGCCACTGGGCTTCTTGATGTCCAGCCCTCCCATTAGCCTTGCCAAGAAGTTCAGTTCTTCTTTGGCTAGAGGGTTAGGAGCTGCATTTTCCTGTAGGGAACAGCAATGGGTCCATTAAACATAGAAGGCAGGCAAGGAAATCCAAAGAATGCTCCTAATGTCATACGAACAACTTGGCTCATAGTGATCTGGCAAGTGGCAGATGCTTAGGGTGAAATCCTGATCTCAGGCAAGCCAATGGGAGTTTTGCCACTGACTTCTGTAGTATCAGAATTTCACCATAACGAGCACTTAAACTAGCTTTTAATTTCTAAATACAAGGCTAAACTGAACAGTAGAGAAATCTGTAAAACCAACTTATTCCCTCATTTGTGATTACAGTGTAAGATTTAACTTCTCATCTGGAGAGGAGATACAGAGTGAGCTGTTTGGCTAATAATGAATGCTATCCTATAATTCCCGTCAATGTTTATTATCCTTATCAGTTAGGGCACAATCCTCCACCCATTGAAGTCAATGACGAAACTTTATTTTGCACCCTAAGTGTTTCAGAGAGGCATTGGCATTATAATCACTGTAGGATATTTCAGGCTCTATGAGCAATGCTTGGGCAATTCAGATCTACTCAGAGATTTCAGCTCACGGGTGGTGTTCCTACTCTTATGGTGCTGTTTTGCTTAATTACAGCTGTAATGACTTAAATGACCCAATTAAAAGAGATTACCAGAAAAATAAATTTAAAGTTAAGAGTAGGATGAATAAATTTTGAAGCACATATTACCTAAACAAATTGGATTCTAGAGAGAGTTGGCTGCTACTGAGAGTTAAAGAGATGTTCATGACCCACAATGCAACCCAAGCAGATATGCAATTTGAGGTAGGGGAGAAGGAGACAAAGATGAAAGAGGATCACATCCTCACCTTTGTGCGAGATGCCAAATTCTTGGATGCTCCTGACATGTGTGTCTCCACTGGGCGACTAACACTATACCTTCAGGCAAAGAGAAAAGGGTTACTGGATGCACACAGCCAGCTTCTGTACATAGGGGAGAAGTCAAAGACACAGATATAAAAATACAGTTTCATGGGCTCATTTGGAGATGCTGGTGGCTGGGATGAATAGGCTCAGCTTTCTGGTGCATGGAGGACGACAGAGTGCTGGAATGTAGAAACACAAGCGGGTAAAAAATATTCTCAAAACTTGCTCCCAATGGCAAAAATACTTCATCATCAAAAATACTCCTTAAACACACCAGCAAATAATAAGTGCCTGCAGTTTGGGGCATGAGTGTTACTAGGCCAGATGCAGCTGGTCCTTGGCTCTGATGGAAGTCTGCTAGTATTTCTTTCCCAGAACTGCTTCTACACACACACATATACACACAGACACAGAGCTATGCTAGCTGGAGATCACTGGACTAATGGTGTCAAGCATTAGTACAAGCCAAAGTACAATGAATAAGCCAAGGGGATGTAAGTGGCATCCTTCTTAACAAACAGCTATTCATTTTCAGGGCTCTTCTCGTGAGTTTCTATTAACAATTTTATAGACCCCACTCTAAGCACAAAAGCTTACTTACATATTTGTCCCCAGTTTGATGACTCTGTCTCCATAAAGCTCAAAAGAGCCTTCCCTGTGTGGAAGGATATAATTGCTGCCATTGGTGAATTCAACCCTTTTAACTTCATCTCCCTTGCAATTAAAGAGCCTGAAAAAGAGCAAAAATAAATCAGCCTCATCTCCAGGCATTTAAGTGGCACTCAAACACTGGCTTCCTTTGCTCTTCCTACTGGGGAAAGAGGAACACAACTCTCTTCTGCAAACGCCTTGGCATGGATCTAAAAATCAACTAGACTGGTCAAGCACAGAGGGATAACTTTAAAAGAAAAGGCAGTTAGCTGGCTCAGGGTATTACAGATTTCACACTCAACTTATTTGTTCTAAATCTTGACCTGACACACTAAATACAAGCAATTCTCCAGTGGGTGTTCAGTGATATATGCAAAATGAAGGATAGCACCTGATGCCATTTCTGCTGGATACTTATTCCCCTCCCAGTTTGTCCATGTGCCCCCCCCCCCCCAATGCATACCTATGCAGCTGTCTAATACAGAGCTGTCACAAAGGTCTAGGAGTCACCTGATGAGTCCTGGAACTTCTGTTCCCCAGGGAACAGGGCCTGATGTTGGCAGCACAAAGCGACCATTAGAGTTTTGTACTTTATCCTTCAGAAAGATGGAGACCTGAAAAAGAGTCCCACCCACAAGGTATCAGTCGAACCACTCTAATTATACATCACTCAGGGCTGATTCTGCACTGATTCGGTTTGTTAAGTATTGTGCAGATAAAATCACTTGGATTCACCATGATTTTCACCCTGCATTTTTGGCCTTAGGAGAACCAGAGGTTATGGAAGCCCTGCCTTGTCTGGTTTTCTGGGATCAGTTTCAGGGGGTGTCAGCAACCGAGGTAGGTGATGTCCTGGGAGCTGTTAGAGCCACCTTTTGTGAACTTGACCCATGCCCATCCTGGCTGGTTAAGGCCAGCAGGGAGACGTTGGGGCCTTTCCTGGTGGGTGTGTCAACACCTCCCTTGTGAGGACAGGGTGCTGAGCTGTCACTTGACATTAACTCCCTCACCAGTTATCGGCATGTCTCTAACCTTCCCTTTTTAGGGAAGGGTATTGAACGGGTAGTGGCTCAGCAGCTGCAGGGGGCAGCTAGACTCCATTGGTTTTCTGGATCCTTCACAGTCCGGTTTTCGTCCGGGTTATGGCACTGAGACTACACTTGTGGCTTTGGTTGACGACCCGTACCAGGAATTGGACCGGGTCAATCAACCCTGTTG
Organism: Sphenodon punctatus; assembly: GCA_003113815.1. Taxonomy (NCBI): domain Eukaryota; kingdom Metazoa; phylum Chordata; class Lepidosauria; order Sphenodontia; family Sphenodontidae; genus Sphenodon; species Sphenodon punctatus. The sequence goes on from QEPC01007999.1 coordinate 1,090,729, forward strand.
ATTTTGTTAGCTGTCGGCTGCATTTGATACCGTTGACCATGAGATATTGGTGACCCGCTTGTGGGATCGGGCCAGGGTGGGCGGGATCATTCTTGAATGGTTCCGCTCTTTCCTGGCTGGGAAAACTCAGCGAGTGGTGCTTGGGGACTGCTTGTCAGTTCCCCTGGTACCTCACGTGTGGAGTCCCGCAAGGTTCTATTCTGTCCCCTCTCCTGTTCAACGTGTATATGCAGCTATTCGGTGAGGTCGTGAGGCGTTACAGGGTGCTGTGCCATCAGTATGCTGATGACACCCAGCTGCCTCTCTTTTTCATCCGACCCAGACCCAACAGTCTCTGGTGGCTGTTGGGGACTGGATGAGGGTGAGTCGACTGAAGCTGAATCCTGACAAGGAGGTGATGCTGGTGGGTAAAGCCGTGGGTGTGGTGTCCATCCCCGCCCCCCCCATTTATGGGGTTTGCCCCCCATTGGTTTCCCAGTTTCGGAGTCTGGGAGTGCTCCGACCCGCAGCTCCGCCTGGATGTTCAAGTGGGGACTGTGGCGAGAGGTGCATTTCACCAATTACACCTGGTGCGTCGGCTTCGGCCGTATATCTCACACTCCGACCTGGCCACCATCCTCCATGCTTTCATTACCTTGAGACTAGACTATTGCAACGCGCTCTACATGGGGCTACCCTTCGGTTCGGAGACTGCAGCTGGTGCAGAATGCGGCGGACCGCCTTCTTATGGGGACAGGCCACCGAGAGCACATTACACCAGTGCTTCGTACTCTGCACTGGCTGCCTATAGTCTTCCAGGCCCAATTCAAGGAGTTTGTTTTTACCTATAAAGCCCTTAATGGCCTGGGCCTCACCTATCTGTGAGACCAGCTCACCCTCCGTGTTCTGGATCGGCCCCTGTGGTCTGCTGGGAGCACCCTTCTTGATGGCCCCCGGGTTGTCCCGGGGGGCGACTATGGAGAGGTGGCTGCACCTAGGCTGTGGAACTCCCTTCCGGCAGAGGCCCGGGTGGGCCCGGACCTCACCTCTTTTCGTCGTTAGTGTAAGACTTGGCTGTTTCGCCGGACCTTCGGCGAGGGTGATGGGATGGTGGGGAGGGGGTTTTGTTTTGATTTTGTGGCACCCTATTTTGATGATTTAGTGATTATTTATTGGTTTTTATAGTTTTGTATGTTTTAAACATATTTCATACTTGTAAGCCGCCTCGAGCTACTATATGTTGGAGAGGCGGGGTAAAAATATTGTGATAAAATAAAAATAAATAATTCCTACTAAAGTCAGAAGGTAAGGGAGGACTGTGTACAAGATAGTCATGCTGTAGCCCTGGTCCAACAGCCAGGCTTTCCTCAGGCTCTCACATAAAACATCAGAAGCCTATCTTTTATTTACAGTGCTCTCACCAGCAACTGCCCCTATAGTTCAAGGATGCCTAATGAAGGGACTAATTTAACTTGGTGAAGGTCCTGCGTCTGTACCCAGCCTCCAGGCTACAGCATCAGAAACAACCAACCCTGCTTTCTTAAATACAGTTGAGCTAACGACATGTGATGTTTACTTACCCTGATGTGCATATCTTGAAAGAAGATGAGGAGTGTTTGTCTGATGAGCTGAAACTCACCAGCAGACAGGCAGCTGTACACCTAGGGAAAGAAATCATGACATTAGCATCCCGGGAATGGCCCATTCCACCCACTCATAGGCAGATACAGAAATCTCAAAACATACATTGGTATGTATCAAAACATAGGCAGTTCTGGCAAGTAGCCATTGCTAACAAATAAAGGCCCAGTCTAATTTCTACCGAAGTTAGTGGAGAAACTGTTACATGTGTTAGGGTCAGCTGCAAACATCCATATCGTCATGCAAGCCATCAGAAAAATAATTGGCATTCTAAACTGCTCAATCTCCAATGGCAATTCCAATACATCAGAGAGCCTTTCAGGACTTCTGCTTATTGTCAGCATATGTTAGTCACCGAATTCCCTACCAAAGTTCAATTTAGTGTGTAAAAACCCTTTCACTGGGATATGCCTGTCCTTTTTGCAAAAGGGACAGCAGCTTAGTTCAAGGAGACACTAGGAACTGAAAAGCACATTTATCTCTGATTCAGTTCCTAAAGAGCAGCAAGTTGGAAAGACAAGCTGCACCCTCATTAAGCCAACCATCAACATGGAATCTAGCCAATAAAGGAAAATGTTACATAGCAGTGGGGTCCCCCCGATGCTCTTACGTCAATTAGCTGCCGAAACGTTTCATCCACTTGGTTCAAGATGTTGGGAGAGTCTTGTATGAAATCCTTGATAGCGTCGAGGTGGTTGAAAGTAACCAGCAGGATGTCTTTGGGACGAGGGCAGAGCAAAACTTGGTATTTGAAAGCCATAGTCATCAGATCATATAGCTGTTAACATAAATCAGGTGAAACTTGGTTAGGCTCCAGAGCTTAGGCTAGCCCCACCTGGTACAAATCACACTGCCAGACCACATATACATTTGAAAAGTCATCCAGGGCCAAGAGTCTGAAGGAGATGAGCTACAGCAGATTCCTGTGCTAGGTCTGAAGCAAGCCTGTAAGAAGGATAATTTAATTTGATACTGTGACAGGGCACATATTAGTAACTGCAGGACTAGACTTTGGATGTGGGAAGTTGCTGCAGGGTGCTGCCCCTATAGGCAACCCCAGGAGAAACTAGCAACTGGCTTTTACAAGCCTAGTAGAAAAGGCTGCTATGGAGACGGCATAGTGGCTACAGGGAGATGGAATTGGAGAAGCCACTGGACTGAGTAGAGGATGAAGGACACCTGAGGTTGCGTTCCCATCTGCAGCAGCAGCAGAGGGAGGGGCCAGGAAATACGTGGCAGCGTGGAGGAGTCGGCTGGCAGGAAAAGAGCCAGTGCAAATGGAGATCTACTGCAGCTTCTCTTGCGCATGTCAGGGCAGGATTTTGCAGGTTTGCACCAGCTCTTTTCCTGTCAGCCAGCTCCTCCGCGCTTCCGCGTTTTGGCACCTCCCTCTGCCGCCGCCGCAGATGGGAACGCAGCCTGAGAAAGAGCACGGCTGGCCAGCCCAGAAGCCAAAGGCTGAGCAGAAAGCTCAGACAGGGGGACATGGGTGAGATAATGGGTGTTTTAAACAAGACACATCCACACATGGCCACCCACCGGTCATGCATCCAACTACTCGTGTGAAGGTGGTGAGTGGGAAAGCATGCTCTCATGACCCATGCACCGGCCACTCATAGCCAAGCACAGAGCACTCCCAACAAATCCAGAGCGCCCCATGTGGGGCAAGGCAAAAGGGTGCGTGGAGACAGGTGCCCATACATCTCCCACTTGTATGAACCGGGGTTCCCACCCATACCAGCGGACAGATCTGCAGCCTGATCGCCTCCCAGTCCTACCCACAGCCCTGCTGGGAGCTCCCTGGAAAGCTCTTAAAGGACGCACATGCGAAATACAACACTGCATTGACTTAAAGCACAACAAACCCCCATGTGATGCACAAGAGAAGAGCTGCCAACACCATGGAGGACAGCAGCTCTGACTGCGGCTTCCTGCATGTCATGCCCAGTAATATGTGCCTCCGTTGTAGCCTGGGACTGCCAGCAGCTGCACGGTCTCCTGGGCAGGAAGGGGTTACTGGCGTCATGTTCCCATGGTGTCCGGGACTGTGTGTCATCATGGTAGAGGGCAGGCAGTGCAGCAGGGATTAGGGTGAGGGGAGGGCAAACCAGACAGCCGTATGAATTGTTTGCACAGCTAGTCCGTGGTGGAGGGAGTGTGTGGAGTCTGTGAGCGGGCGCGATGGACACCCAAGGATCCACCCATTAGAATCTCTCCCCGCTCACTCCACGTGTGGGCGCCCTGCAGCCATGCCACTCTGGATATGCCCCCCTCCCCCAAAGCCTTGCTCATTTAAAAACACCCAAGGCTGACAGCAGGGGAAAGCCTGAGGGGGAGCGGTTCCAGCAGGAAGCTGGGAGACAAGGTACTCCAGATAGACAGAGGGCCTGGGAAAGCTCTGTCTGGAAAGACAGAAGGAAGTGGTACCTGGCCAGGAGGACCCTGACAGACCAGCATGGAGACTGGTATGAACTTGTATATAGGTATACTGGTGTTGGGATTGGAGCACCTCCTGCAAATAAAGACACTTTGAGCAAAGATCCCTGCTTGGGTCTGGGTTCTTGGGTACTTTGGGGGCTGGATCCTGTAGAAATGTACCCCTGGGCCCCTGACCCTATCACAGATGCATTTACAGCAAATATTCATAGTAAGTTCATCTCAACCACTTTAGTTTTTACCCATAATTATTTGCATGTGGGAATACTATTTGCAGTCACAAATTCAAGTATTTGCTCATGCAAAACTCCAGATACCAATTGGGCCTCAAAGCTGTAATTCTGTAGATAATGGGGTGTCTAATTAAAACAATAATAATCTAAAAAATCAACCCTCCTCCTCCTCTTCCCACTCCCCCACCACCACCTTAAGGAAAAATCATGTTTGTCAGCCATCATCTCATTCTCTCCATGTATATGGTATGCCTCTTCCCTACCCTGTGTCCATTTTGTCTAGATTGTAGGCTCCTAGGGGTGGGGACAGTCTGTTATTCCATGCCTGTACAGAGCTTGACACAACAAGGCCCCATTCTTGGTTGGTCCTTGGGATTACTCCATGCAGCACAACAAACAGCAATAATAGCCTAACAAACATTTCCAAATTCAGTTCTTTCACCCTATCAGAGCAGAAACGTATGGTTTAGAATCTGTACTTGCTTTGGGCGGATCTTCCTTCAGCTTGCCCATGGTTAGGATCACTTACACATAAGATTTGGACCACAAATTGCTTGATAAACAAGATAAACTACAACAGCCAGTGCACAGCAGTAGCGAATGGTATCTAGCATAATGGAGACAGGGAAGCTTTACCTTATCCATGCTGGCTTGGTTAAGTCTCATGATTGAAGCATGAGCCAGCCGGTCATACACAGTTCTCAGGGCCTTCTTGGAATAGAGCTCCTGTGGCTTAAACAGCTCCTCCATAAACTTTTTATTGAACATGGTTGTGATGATGTCATTCATAACTGAAAAGAAAGGAGAGCCCATCTCATTCGTTTTCAGTATTTACAATCTTCTACAAGGATCAGTTCTCGGATTCATTCCATATGGAGGGGAAAGGCATTCACAGCTGTGTAAGGATTTGTATGAGCCACAAGGGAGGAATAATGTCTCATTCAAACATACTGCATACCAGCCCTACTCCAAACTAAGCTACTGGCTCGTTCTACATTGATTTGATCAGGTTTGAGACCATTAGCTCTGACACAGGTAAACATTCTTCTCTGATGGGAATGAGGCTTTTTTTGCTGCACTCTTTAATACTGATTCTTTGTCTAACACTGCCATTTGCAGTGAGAACAGCAATCAAGGCGTAAGCTTCCTCTAACAGGACACTACTAGAGGAGGTGATGCTAGCAAATTTAAAGATTACAGGAACCTCAGGGACAGGCCTGCCCTGCCTCCTGACTGCAATTCTAAGCCTTGAAAAAGGATTCTCTCTCCTCCTGAAATTGCTGCACTCAACAGCCTTAGGAGGTGGAAAAACTTTCCATTCCATTTCCAGTAGACATGCAACGTAAGTGCAAATACAAAGCAATTTAATAAAGATGATAAAATAGTCACCCTGTCCCTAACCTGTTAACATTATGCAGTTACTAGGTAAGAATTCAACCAAATCTGAAATTAGATCCAGCTTTCAGGGACTAAGGGTGCTGATATTGCTTGGGTCCTAGCTATTACAGAAACCATTCTCCTAGTTACTGAGATGAGTCATGCTCTCCTGATTTCAACCTACAATAGCAGGAGAAGATGTTCCACTTGACTCTGGAATCCACTTCCCTTGCTGGACAGGTGGAGTCTGAGTGTGCTGACCTTCAAGGCATGATTGCCCTGAAGAGGAGCTTTGCTTTCAGCTCAGTCCAAGACTGAGGGAAACACTAGAAGTTGTGGTATATTTAAGAATATGTGCTGTTGGGCCCAGAAACACATGCACTCATGGACAAGAGAGATTTTGGCAGCAGCAAGCGGTCAGGTTAAATACTGTCATGATTCTTTCCTGTTGGAGATGGAGGTGGGCGCTCTCACTGTTGTATGGCTAATGCACAGAAAGGCCAAAGTTTATGAAGCAGCCATTTTCATCTTCTCCAGCAATAAGTAATGTTAGAAAGTCAGCTTAGCACTACAGCTAGTGGTGTTGCTAGGTGCTGAAAGGCTGGGGATGGATGTGCAAGTCATTACTGATGCAATTCCCGCCGTACTTATTTGGAGACAAGTGTTTACAAAACCGCAGGAAAGTATTTCCCCTTGTGGGCATCTAAAGCCATTTAACAGGGCCCCCTTCATACTCAGCAGCAGCGACCTAGAAAAAAAAATATGGATATACAAGGCTCCCCTCTCCCATGCCTTCTACTTTTGGAATTTACTGCCCATCAACTGATCTACTTGTTTGTCAGCCATTACCAGAAAAGCTTGCTCCACAGCTTTACAGTAAGTCCAAATGTGACAGCAGCGTGCTATTAGGAGAGCAGAAAATCAAATCCAAGCGTGATAAGCCTCAATTATAATACTTTTTATATTGCAGCGACTCCAGAACGATGTACTGCACCCTTGGAGAAATACACACAGACATCACAGCTGGAAAAATATGAGCATAGCCATCCCCTCAGTCAGTGCAAGGTTGTAACTGTCGATAATATACTGGTCTGTCATTGCTGGGATAGATCATAGATGAAAGGGAGTGAAGCCTTAATTGTCATGGCATTATTGACAGAACCCTGTGGGTCTACACTGCAACTCCTCCCGGACCATTCATGTTATGAACAGCACCCGCAGATGAATGCTATGGTATCTACTGGATAACATGATCCAATGCAAGTACAAATATTGCAGTTCTCTTGACTTATCTGTGTTGGTGCATACCTGTGTCTTGATCATGTAAAAGTGCTTTCATCCTATTCATCCATTTCAAATGTGTGAAACACAGCATTGCAAAGCCTTTCAACATGCCAGTGCAATGTAGATACTGGAAGAACATACTGCTGGACAGAACACAATGAGGAAGCCACAGAGAAGAGAAATAGCAAACTCAGGCTTTACTCTGGACACTATGGCTCCAAACTATGAAGAGGAAGCTTCCCTAGGAGGTGATGGGGCCAGGGAACTGGTGACTACTTACACTGTAGGGTAGGGAAAGGATTAGAGAGAATACAGCAATGCAGCATGCATGATCACCGCCTGCATTTCGCACATGAACAATGCTCATGGTACTCATGCAGTTGCATGCTTGTATTACAATGTATTATAGAGAAGGCTAATCAACAAAGACGTTCCATTTTGGCAAGAAAGGCTAGCTTAGTGAAGTTGCCGTCTGTTGCTATGCACTCTCTTGATTCCAATGAATTCGGTTTGCATTTCAACCGAACTGCATAATTTTGAGAGATTTCCTCTTCAAAAGTCTTGGATTTAATTCTGTTTAGCTCTGAAGATGTTAATACAAACGTTTAAAATATAGAAGAAAGTCTTGGTTGAGGAATCACTTGTCTGTCACTTAACTATGGCTACAGCGCTGAAGCAGCAGGGGTTGGAGTGTGAATGTGGGGACATGTGGCTCTGCTGCATGCAGCTGAAAGGGTACAGTACCTCGTCTCCTGTCCACATCAGTCCATTGATCTACACGAAGCATATAAAACAGAAAACACAGGAGTTCATGTAGTCAGAATAGTACTTTCCAGCAAGCTGATAGAAATAACTGGAAAATCTAGCTAATGGGCTTTAATTTTCACGTCAGCATTCAATGCGTAACAAAAAAAGCAGTCTCCTCTCTGGCTCCTTTCACTCAAAGTGAAAACGTCAAGCAGATGCTCAGCACTTCTGACTCTTGGCTGGCCCAGTCAAGGGGCACTGCTGCTGCATCTGGCTGCTCTACACATGATTTACTTATAGTATAGAGTCACCAACTGTGAGCAGCAGCAGCAGCACAGCAGAGGTGTAGCCACATCACAACCAGGAGCAGCAGTGTGGGTACCGTAAGCAGTGTGGATTTGGTCGTGTGGGATTCTACTCTAACATGGAGACATGTCACAGGATGGTTCAGCGGGTTACTAATTCACCCCTCATGTATGGTAGATTTAGCTTGCTGCCTCCGGCCACCTGAACAGTACACTAGTGGTCCTATTACCCTAAAAGCATATCATGAGCATGGAAAGTTGCTTCCTGACACTGTTTAAAAACACTCTAGGCTGGAAAGACAGAAGAGAAAATGTGTCTTATTCTTGTGAGGTTTTCAAGCTTCCTGGATCCCTCTGCCCTTGCACTCATACCAAGGGGGAGGGGGTATAGTGGGGTTTACATTTTAAAAGTAAAAATGCTATAGTGAGAGCTGTTTAATACACCTGTTTTAAAGTCTGGAGAGGGTGCTTTCTCTTTGTTAATTATAATATGAAAGTTAAAGTCATCCACAGCAATGACTATATGATCCCATAAGCACAGGGTCCATAAGGATCTTACTATGGATGCATGCAGGTTCAAGTAATTGGTGTAATTTTTATATGGTATATCTTGGTTTCTCATGGGCTCTTTCTAATGCCTCTGGAAGTCATTAAAGGGTCCAAAAATTGCATGAGATTGGGTCTTGTGGGATTTTACAGGCTGGCTGGCAAAATACTGTTGAGAAACCCACAAATCCCGAGTGATCTTGGCTTGATAAATGGATCTCTAAGGCACTGCAAACCTCTGAAACATAAATACAGAGGGTTATTCAAGTTGCTGTGAATTCTTGGGTACCCAAATGCATAGGGTGTTTTTAAATAAGGCGGCCCCATGCAAGAAGTGCTTGTCCCTGCATGGAGCCCATCTCGTCTAAGCGTAGTGGGGGAACAGTGCGGTGTGCGCTCCCACGGCCACCCATCCCCCCACATCTCCATGATTCCGTCCCTCCACGCATGGGACTTTTGGCAAAAAAACAGAATGCGCCATGCGGGGACGGGGTGGGCGTGGCGTGGGCAGGGTGGGCGTGCGTGGGGCCGCTTGTGTGAAGCACCCCACCATGCATGGCGCCCACACAACTGTCCCACGCAATGACCGCAGACCCTTCCATCTGCCCTGTCTAAAAACATCCATAATCTTGAAGGGGGAGGCAGGTTAACTTCATTCTACCTCTTCCACACCAGTCCTGTACTTGAATAAGTGTAACCATCTCTAGCATGTAAAGGACATGATGATCCCACACCCGTGTTTTCAGTCAAGATGAAGACACAGGCACGATGACTCTAGTTATTCTCATGTAACTGTCTCCAGGAAAAGACTTGGTGTTCTCTAACAGTCAGTACAGTACTTTGAGGAAATCAGTGGAAGTCTGCTTATCCAAATCATTTGGGTGACATCAAAATTGTTTGGATTTGCAGACATATGCATGGAATTACTGTATACATAGCACTGAATTGCACAATTTAGAACATCAGAAATAACAGAAGTTGTAGGCTTGGAAAATCAGAATGACCAGAAGTAGCAGCTGTAAAGCAGAATTCTGTTGTATTGCCTATCACCATGTTATCTTTGCAGTTCCTTGACACCACAGGAAATATACTCTGAACTTTTCTGTATAAAACGAATACAGAGAAACTATCTCACCCAGCAGAGGTAACTGTAAGGTCACATCCTCCACAAATTAATGTCAATAGCAAAGCTCCCATTGATGTTAATGGGTGGAGGATCATGGCCTAGGAGAATCTTAATTTCAATACTGAACTGCAAGTCTCTGAGCAGCGGAGTCATTATGTATTGGGTGTGTTTAGACAAGCGTTTCCCCACCGATCACCCATCCATCATGCATGTTGCAGGGCCGCATTGGGGCCCTATGCAGCCCTAAAACATGCATGATGGGTGGGCGATTGGTGGGTAATAGGTGGGGAGGCGTGTGTCTAAAAACATCCAAAATCCAAGCAAAATTGCTAACAGGACACTGCAATGAACTGGCATCCTGGGGTATTTTCAGACGTTACGAGATCACAGTCAACCACAGTGAACGACGGTCAATCCTGTGGCGGGGCCAAAGCGCCCTGAACGTCTGTTTCGCGGGCGCCAGATGTTCACCACAGTCAATCCCCACCAGGGGTCAAAAATAACCATGCTTCCGGAGCTCTGGCCCGGACCATCTCCGAAAGCGTGGTCAAAGCGATTCCCACCGGGAAACAAAAAAAACAGGACGAGCCGCCCTGGTGCCTTCTGGGTACTTTGACCACGGCCCGGGATCGGCGTAACGTCTGTTGCGCTGCCCTGGGCCGTGGTCTGCCGGTCCGATTCCCTGCCATGGTCCCGCTCCCGTCACATCTGTTTGGGGCCTCCCTTGCCCATGGGGGGTGGTTAGCTGGTTCGTCACCGCTGGGAATCCACTGTGGTGAATCGGGTGCCTGTAACGTCTGAAATCACCCTTGGACTCAGGTTAAAATGGCCTTTTGTGCTGGTGCAAACTGGATTCAAAATAGATGGAATTAGTAGAATGATATCAAAAAAGATATTGTAGAACTAAAGAAGTGATGAGAAAGGCAACAAAAATGATCAAAGGTATTAGAAAAGGCTCAATAGTTCATGGCTCTTCAACTTGGAGGAGAAATGACAGAGAGGATATGATAGAAGTTTATAAAATCATGAATGGTGTGGAAGTAAATAGGGAACTATTATTTACCCTCTCTAAAAATACTAGAACTAGGAGACACTCAATTACATTACCTGGCAGCAGAGTTAAAACAAATACAGGGAAGTACATTTTCACTCAACATACAATGAACTTGTGGAACTTGTTGCCAGAGGTTGCTGTTAAGGCCAATAGTGTAAATGGGCTTTAAAAAAGGACATGATAACTTCTTAGAGAATAGGTTCATAAATGGCTAACTGGTCAAGTTGGCTAGGAGGTGTAACCTTTGATTGTCAGAAGCTGGGAGTAAATAGCAGGGAATGGGTCACTCCATGTTAATGTGTTGGGTACTTCTCTGAAGTGACCAAAAGGTGACCATTGTCAGAGACGGTATGTGGACTGGCTGGACCACTGCTTACCATCTGTCACGGAGAAACATGGGGTCACACACGTGTAACACGGGACTACATGTTTGGTAAATGTGTGGGGCCAAGGGTTTCACATGGATGTAATGTTACTATAAATATACATTATGTAATGTTAAAAGTTCCACATGTTGGTAATGTTGACTCTGAGAATTGTAGAACTCAAATTGGGGGCTCTCCTATGTCATCAGCCTGTAGGAAGTGCAAACAGCTAACAACGTGTATTGAAAGCTGGCTTGCTAGACGAGCCTATGGAGATGTTAATGAACTTCCATGTTTACTTGGGGCTGCGTACGTGCTCTGGGACACATTCCCTAAAGGCGGGAAAACCCAGACAAAGAAAGTTAAAATGATATATAAGGATAGAGATCCCAGAGGGAAAAGGAGACTGCTTGGAGACTTCTTCCTGCAAGGCCAGCTTGAGCGTCTGCATATGAAAGGAACCAGCCTTAAACAGCAGGCTGGGGAAAGATGAAGTGAGAGACAGATTCTCAAAAGCCAAGAGCCCAGCCATTCACCTGCATGGCTGAGAAAACCAGAACTTCTGGACCTTGTTCTAGGGTAAGATGAATAGTTTAGGAACTCAACAGTATAAGTCAGGAATGCGTTATATTTACCTTTGATTTCTAATAACACTCTGTTTAACTATCTTGTTTATGTAAGCAATAAATATACTTCTTACTTTATAAAGAAGTGGTCTAGTGTCTAATATTGGAACATAAGTGAGCTACAAGAGCCCTCAAGCTCTTGCGAACCCAGAGAGTAAAGAATCTGTAAACGGGAAGGATCGGGCCCTTGGATGACAAGAAGTTTCATTGTGGCACACTTGGATTAGCCAGTGAGAGAAACTGATTCAAGAGAACTGTGCGCAAGGGAAACTGAGTCACACAAACCCGGTAAAGTGGGGGTGCGGACTCCCAATCCCATGACACCATCTATAACTACAACTGTGTGTATTTGTCCACAGTCCCTTGGGATAGCCCAATTTTAATTCTTATCCCGCCACACTTTTTTCATGGTGGCCAATAGCAGAGATGTTTGTAAGTCCCAGTCTGGGACCCTCCTGGGTTAGCATTCTCTGCCTTTACAATAGCAGGCTTGCCTTTGCATTCTCTGTAAGGTCTCCTGCATGGGTAGGTCTTCTCTTCCTTTCTGATTTCCTGTGTTGTTTGACTTTATAATATATACAGTGTTCAAGTAAACACTAAACATTTCCAGCACACAGGGCTCCAGCTAGGACTACGCTCCACTGAAGTGTTCACACTTGCTTCTTATTGAAGGGATCTTGAAATCAACAGCAACAGTTTAAGTGTAATCAAAGATGTGCAGAACTGAAACAAACCTATACTATATTGGGTATTAGGAGACAGTATGATTGCCCACAACAGCACTGGGAACTACTGTTCAGCCTTAGCCCAGGTTCCAGACCCAATAACATTCTTTGGCCTGCTTACGTTAGCTAGAATCTTTCAGTTCACAGTACTGTATCCCATTATTTGCATTTGTGGGCTTAGGAACCCAGAAATGATGTGTTGAAGGCTCCATCACACATAGGTTTGAGTAAACTATGGCTTGGTCCAGCCATATGGTCCAGTATTTATTGGTAATAACAAAGGGTGTTTTCAGATGGCCATCTAGTCCGGACTAATTGCATTAAGTCCACAATAGGTTGTCCATTGAACGTTGTCAACAGTTCTTAGTCCACGCTAACAAATAAACCTGGTTGTTATAAAAGCCCAATGTCTGGGGTTTATAACAACCATTCTTAAACTAGTCCGAACTAATGTCCGTCTGAATTACTATCCCGGACTAGTTGACTATCCCGTACTGAGGGCCACAGAGTCCAACAGCAAGACCTGACAGACACTCTAGGCATTTTCTGCCTCTATGGTATCTAGGGGCACATGACCGTGGGGTGATCATACTACCTCCATCTTCCTTCAACAATGCACTGCAGAGTGCAAAGTTTAAATACCCTGAGGGATGAGTTTCCATTTTCTTCAACTCAGAAATCAGAAAAATGAAGAAAATCAGATTTTCTTCAATCCCAGAAATCAGTGCACTGAGCATGGACGAAAAGCACCATGGGATTGAAATTCAGCGAAACACCGTGCTAACAACAATGTTCTGTTCACATGGCTATCCCAGACTCTCAATTATCCCGGACTAGATTGTCCCTCTGAAAGGTACAACTTGGGCAGCGCGGATTAACAAGCACCGGAGTTTATTCAAACTAGTCCGGACTAGTTTTGCTGTCTGAAAATGCTCGAAGATTTCTAGGAATCAATTTAGCAGGAACTGCCTTCACACAGGATTTGAACAGAAAAACCAATTACTGTCTAAAGTCACTGCAGACAGAGTGTTAAGAAGAGTAAGAGAGGAGTGTGTATGTGTGTCAGATATAAAGCTAAAAACACAGGATCTGGCAGAATGTGGGAATTATTTATTGACTGGCTTTAGGAACAGAACTAGTTCATGCAGCTGTGTAAATGTGGGGAAAAAGACACCTCTAGAATTGCCAAGCATGTAAAAGATGCTGGTTTTGGCCAAAGATCCATGACCCACACCTGAGAGAGTGGAAGGTACAGTGCAGGGTTGCCACCTGTGGTGGTTTTTTTACCTGACATTCCCATAGGCTAAAATGGAAGCGTCAAGTAAAAAATGACCGAAGGTGGTACAGTAATGCCTTCAGCAGGACCTTGATAGTTAATCCCATGGCTTGTCCTAATCACAAATCTAGTGGCCAACACATCAGGTAAGGTGAGGAAGAGGCTGCCAGTGAGGTGCAGGCATAATGTGGGTGTGCACTGCACTCCCTGTGCCCAGGCACTGGGGCTCTATTGAGATATTTATATCACTCTCTTTATGATGGCCCTAGCCTGGAGCATTTCCAGGCCCTGGTTTTGTATCAGCATCAGGCTACAAGGTCTTTGTACATTTCTAGCTCCATCACTCCCTCTACTGCAGCTTTTAGAACATCCCACTCTCACCTAGCCCCCCTGGAGCCAAAGGCAGGCCTACTACCCCACCAAGCCTCTGGATGATGGAGTTTCAGTACTGCCGCTGCTACTTCCTGCCAGGAGGAAGTTGGCCCCAATTAGCCTCAAACCGTAGGTGACTCATGAGGAGTGAGAACAGGGGGGGTGGGATAGGCTGGGGGGAAATCGCAGCCAGGCTCCTTATTCCCCTGAAGGGCAAGAAAAGGGCAGCATCAACTTTTAAAAACTCATTTCAAACAAGATTAAAGTAACTCAGGGAAGTGGAGAATGGAAACCTTGTTAGGGTAGACAAGCCCTTACTCTTGCTGATAGCACTGTCTCCCTCGCCTTCTAAGAAGTTCCCTTCCAGCGCTGGAGAGAGGAGTAATGGTTTTCATGTAAGGCAACGAGATCTGAAGGCTTGAGTACGCCAGGTTTAGAACAAAGTTACAGCAGGTTTTGTGTGGGATGTCCTTTCATTCAAATGCAAAAGAACTAACTCCAGTTAAGCTGAATGGCTTGCTCATGGAAGACAATTACTCCAGGGTAAAACGCGCTCAGAGCCGCAGATACATGTTGGGACTTACACCCTCTACGTGAACACACCAAATTATGTCCTGGATCCTATTATTCTAGGGTCAACCACGGGAGGAGTAAAGCAAAACTCTATCATCACCTCACCAGGCATGTGGGGATGAGTGGTGCTAGGGATTGATACAGGCAGGTCTCTCTCTGACTAGGTGAAGTAGGGTTAGGGGCGTGGTTTAAGTGGGGTGTCGTGGGAGGAGTCTCTGGGGACAGGGCGAGGTGGTGGCTCTCCCAAGACATACTACACTGCGGGGGGGGGGGGGGCGGGAGACACACTCGCTCTTTGAGGCAAGCTCGCTCCCCAAGGGCTCGTTACGGGCAGCAGGGCAGAGTCAGACTGGAATACAGCCGGAGGGGTAGTACAGGCGGGGTCTCAGTCACTCCCCCAGGCGAGTGGGGAAGCAGGCACGTTGCACAGGCGGACGAGGGGCGTAGTCCCAGGCGGGCACGACAGAGTCAGTCTCGTCCTCCCCACAGATGTTATGGGGGTGTGGGAGGGTCTCCTCTCCCGGTGGGTGGAGCCCGAGGTGCCCTAGAGGCGGGGAGCGTCTCGCTCCCACAAGTAGGCGTGGCCCAGGCGGAAGTTTTGTTGCTTCCAGTGGGCAAGGCCCAGAAGCCCTATGAGGGGATGGGGGTGGGTGTCTGGCCCGGCAGCAGGCTGTGCGGCGGGGGGAGGGGCTGACCTTTGCGCGCCTTCTCGCCGGGGATGCTCTGTGCGCGCAGCCGCTGGTCCAGGATGTAAAGCATCTCCCCACCCAGGTTGAGGAAGAGCAACGGCAGCGTCCGCGCCGACATGATGCGGCGGTGCGAGCCCGGCAGCCTCAGCCTCTCGCGGAGAAGCGGCGGCCCCGTTGCCAAGGCACCGGACAGGAGGGACGGAGGGAACCAATCAAGAAGCAGTTTGCTGAGAGGCTCGAACTCTTAAAGGCACAGGGTCGGGGTTTCTTTGGCCGACAGGAATTCTCCCCTCCACCCCCCGGGAGACAGCAGCAAGCGGAAACGGGATTCAGAGAAATTGACTTTATTGCGCATGCACCCCTCGGGCTCCGGCAGCTCCGGCTGGGCCTGCAACACAAATAAATGGAAGAGAGGGTTAGAACCCGGGGGCAGGACCAACGGGTCCTGTGCTTTCAGTGCCGTCCCCATGCCTCCCCTCATCAGCATGTAGCCTGTCTGGCGCAGGCATGTGGCCTGCTAGGGTGGCCAGATAGGCAAATTTTAGAGGACACATGAGAAATACAGGTTGCAGGGCTGCTCTGGCTCCAAGGCAGCCCTGCAACCTGTATTTCTCATAAGTGTCATGTAAAATTTGCATATCTGGCCACAGATCCCTGATTTCAGCTATTACAGACCACACAATGACCCCTACCCTGCCCCTCAGCAACATCCCCTATACCTCTCCTCAGAACAATCCCTCTTCCCACGCTACATCCCCCCTCAGCCAATGCAGACTCCACAGCATAATCCTATTACCACCTCTCCTGGCCGGCCTATAGTTCCCTTCCTTTTACTCCCTCCTACATTGATGCCTCTTGCAGCCTCTCTTCAGCTAATACAGCCCCTCCCTCATCACTTCATACTGGCATTAGGGCAGATCTTCCCACCCTTCACCTCAGCTGATGCATACCACTTCAGACAGCCCCTTTCCCACCGCATACTGTTGTGTGCATGTTCTTGAGTGGCTCCCTCCTGCACTCCTACGGAAACCTGCCAGCCTGCTTTACCCCAGAGGGCTGCCCCAGCGGGCGGCAGCCCATGGGCGGCAACAAAAGGGCGCTGGCCGTTTTGTGGCCATTGTGAGGTCGCTGCGAGGACTGCGAGGAACTACCCCCCTGACGACATCCATGCCACACAGCTTCTTCCGATCCCCTCTTCCATCACCGCCGGATACTGCACAATCGCTCCTTGGACACCCACTGGCCTGATCTGCTGCAGTGACTGTTGCCACCTAGGATGCCTCCCCATATTTCCCTCGCTCCCTCACCCCCTTCTTCTCTCCTTCTCACCCTGCTGCTGGCTCCCCTGCTCCTCCCTCTCCCTCCTCCAACAGCCTTTGTCCAAGCGGCCAACCCCTTATTCTCACCCGTGCCTATTCCCCCTCCTCCCCCTTACCCATTCCCTGCAAGCTCCCCCTTCCCTCCACTGCCCCTCATCTGATCCCTGCACACCCAGACACTCCACATCCCATTGTGGCCGGTGTGAGGCCAGTGCAAGACCCATTCCCTGCAAGCCCCCCCCTCCCCTCCCCCAATCCAAGCCCTGCAAACCCAGCTGCTCTGCATCCCCCGACCCACTTCTTCCTCGCCGCCTTTCCCAATGCCTGCTAGTCGTTCCCCCAAATACTTCTGTCTGCCCTCCTCTGCAGACTGCTGCAACTAACCTGATTGTAACCAAGCCAAGCACGTGCACCGGAGACTATCGCAGCCGCCTGAATGTTTGTTTGTTTTCTCCCTTGTCTCTCCCACTGTCCCCTCTCCCTGTCTCCCCCTCCTTGTCTTTTAGATTGTAAGCCACAGGCAGGGACCACGTCTATTTCTATGTTCTGTACAGCGCCTGGTACACGACTGGCGCTATATAAATGTTTATAATAATAATAGTAATAATAAATCCCACACACAACCTCACTGTCTTCTCACAGAATTGCCACACTTGCAGTTTTACAAATACGTTTTCTATATACACACGAACTATGGTAGCTGGCTACCAAGCAGAACTGCAACGCTCCCTGCTGCAGCTCACCATAAACAGGAAAAAACTTTGTTTCTGGTGTCGTAACCAAAACAGCAATGTATGAAGTGTCAGAATAAAATAAAAAGCCCTAATGAAAACACAATCTAATTCTATAGTTCCTTGGCTTTCAAGCTGAAAGGCATGGAAAGTATCAGGTGCAAGAAGGTATTCATCAGTCTGACTGAGCTAGGGAAATCTCCAAAATTATGAGGTAGCAAGAGGGAGGGAGGCAATCAAAGAACAAGGGGGCGGGGGGAGAGGTGAAGCAACAATAGGGTGGGAAAGGGGAGAGGAAAAGGGGGAGCAAGGTGTATGTTTGTGGTGGGGGAGGGACCTCAATAATGACAGACACGTTGAAGTGCGGAGAAGGGGTTTAAAAAGTTTGAGAGCCACTGCTATAGTTCATCTCTACCAAGGTTACCAACCTCTTGATTAAGATCAGAAAATCAGAACAAAAGGAGCTCAGGCAACTAGACTAGCAACATACAAGTCCTTGGGAAAAGCAAATTCAAGTCAGCAACAAGCTGGACTGCTACAGTTCTCTGCACACAATTGGTGTGGCAACAGGCTGCCTCATCATAGTGAAATGGGCACCTCTCTAAGGCAGACTTTTCCAAGTATATAGTCGCCCGCCACATCATAATAATAATTAATAATCTTTATTTTGATATAGTGCCCCCCTGTCATGGCACTCGGAACGCTTTACATATAACACAACCTTTTTTGTTGTTTTTGTTTAAATGGTTATGGTAGCAATCAGAAGGCACAGAGCACATTTGGAGGAGAGAGGTTGCACAACCAATGTGGTAGACGAGAAACAGACAAAGACGCTCTGTTCCAAAGTTCTAAATATGAGAAAGTACGTGAAAGATACTTCCTTAAATTATCTGCGACTGTACAGAATTTCACAACAAAAAGTGAGATGGAGAAACTAGGTCTGTTCCTGGAAAGTAGGGGGCAGAGATGGTGTCGCGCTACAACTGCAGCTTGTCAGTAGATCAGGAATGGGACTGAACTGAACAACCTGCACAGGACCTCAAAACCCAGACATAGGTTCCGACTCCATCCTGGGGAATGGCAGTTACACACAAACCTGGTCGATCCCCAAGGAGTTTGGCCTTTTTAAACTCTGGAAACACTGCATGACTCGTCCTGTCAATGTAATATCGCTGAAGTAAACTCCCCAAACAGCCTCCCCATAGTTAGGGGATTGCTTGCAAGAGGATTTGCACTAAGGCAGACCCCCACCTCTTTGCAGACCACATCCTAATCTTCCACCCAGCGCTAACAGGAATCTGTACTGAGTTCTTCTCATATCATCCACCCACCACATCTGAGGTAATCTCACGGCCACTGGAGCATGACGGCTTGAGTTTCAGTGGCAGTGACATGCCATGCCATCCTCCTTCCACTTTGTCAAATGGCCTAAGGGGTGCTTGGGATTCCTCTTACTCCCTCCAAATACCTCTCGGTGCTCTTTCATCTTTAGGATCAGGAGTGGATTTTTATTTCACGAGCCATACGGCACAGTTCACACGGGGTGCAGAAACACATCGACAGCGCGTCCTTGCAGATGGTGCCCTGTGTTAGCCAAACATAATGGGAAGGGTTAACTAGCACCACACCCCATGCCCAGTGTCAGTGTGCACTGTCAATGTGATATGATCATGGACTTGTGCCTTTATCCAATTTGAACATCTAACATATACCTCTGGGAGTGTATGTTTTAGGAACATAGACATTTTTAGACTAGGACAAATGCATCTGATCTCAGTATCCTGTCTCCAATCAGTCCTTAATATTGCAGAGAAGGCACAAGTGAGCCGCTACCAGTTGTAGAATAATCTGCCTGGATGGAGGTCTGCCCTAATCGGTAAACTGTCAGAGATTTGCTTCAGCTTGAAGCAGAAGCTTTTATATCCCCTCTCTATATGGCAGCATTAACTATTGTAGCTCTAGACGTTCTTACTAGGGATGTGCGAACGCGGTTTGGAAGTTCGGCGTTCGATCCGAACTCGGCCTGTTCAGACGACCGAACCGAATGTCCGAACCAGACGCTCAAACGGTCAAACAGTTTGGAAAAGTTCAGATGAGTTCGCGGGTGGGAAAAACGTGATTGGAAGGCGGGAAAAACGTGACTGGAAGTGGGAGGTAGCTGAGGAGCAGACTTCCTGGCACCAGGGGTGGAGACCAGGCGTGGTTTCAGGGTCAAATGATACCGATACTGAAAAAAAAATATCGAATTTGGTTTCGGTATCAATAGCGCTATTTTTGGCTGTTCGGTCAAGTTCGGCCAAACCAAACTCCGCCGAACCGAACAGCCGAACCCGAACTCAGGTTTCGGACCGAACGTCCTAACATCCGAACCACGTTCTGTTCGCCCATCCCTAGTTCTTACATCATTATAGATGTCAAGAGCTTCTTTGAATCTTGGTAAATTTCTGTCCTCAACTGCTGTAAAGCATCTGTTTCCCTCTTGGCAAACGCATCCAAGAATAACACTTAGCTCTTTTTCATACTAGTGACACAACCTAATTATTGTACTATATGAGCTGGCTCCAACCAGGAGTAACTAAATGGCTGGTTGGATAAATTTTCAACAAAACTTTTATGAGATTAAAAAAAAAATGCTTCATTGGGGTTCAGGCACAATAGAGGTTTTATAGGAGATAGAATTAACACACCAGGCCTTACAGAGAAGAGCAGAGCTGGACCTTCAACTCCAATAATGCCCTAAGGGATAGCTCAACAGAAAGCTTTCTACTTGTGGTCCAAATCAAAATAGTTTTGCTTTTTATCCAGGTTGAAATAAAGTGATTTTTTCCAGCAGTTTCCTTTAATCTGAAATTGTCCCAATTTGAGGGGGGGCGTGGGGAACAAATCTTGAAACTTCAGGATCTGTTGGGACATAAATTCCCTATTCTGTGCAGCTCTCCTGGGAGATAATCTGAACTGGATTGGCACAGCCAGTTTACTTTACAAGAGGCCGAAGAGCTATTGGACAGTAGTGATTTTTTATCTTTACCAACATGGATGCAGTTTTCATCCAGTAACAAAGATGAGAGTATTCCCAGTTCTCAGCCATCCAGTTTCATTAAAAAATTGGTTTATATTGGGTTTAGATAAAAGGTAGAACCAAACCTTGCCTTCTCATGTGTAGATAATTTAAAAATAGAATACGAGGGAAGAACAGCTGTTGACGATGTTACTTTACAGCCATAGTCTGAGTTTGGGGGGAGGAGGCATTATTTTAATAGTGTGGACAGAGTCCTCACCTCACCCCCTATTTTGATTTCTGTGGTGTCGTATGTGCCATCTGACCTAAAACAGACCCAGTTTGCTTGGGCTGGACACCATAGCTGATGCCCAACATTTCTGTTCTCCATTCAAGGAGAGAGATTGGGTGTTAGCAGATAAGACGCTGCTTCATATCTGCTCCTACTGGCCTGGAATTCACCTGCCCATCTGTCAGGTGGCTGCCCGATGTTTGCCCCGGGGTCGCTACTCATGGCGTCCCCAGAGAAGTGTGGAGCCCACTGTGCGGGCCAGTCTGGGCAACTGTGGGGTAACAGGCACCCACGGGGCCACTACCAGTCTGTTGGGTTGGGTCAGGGTGTGCCCACATGGCCATCCCTGTGTTAGGGTGAGTGCTCCCTCCATGTACGTTCCATACCATGGAGTCGCAGGCAACAGCCTAGGGCATCGCTAGAGCAGCCACAACTTGGTGGTGGAGAAGAGGTGGACAGAATGCTGGCCTGTCTGTGTGGTCCAACTGCGAGTGGGGGCTCTGTGGGGGCTCTATGGAGTGATAACTCCATGCTTTCACTGGTTCCCATCTTGTGTGTTAACACCCATTGTTACTATTTTTCAGCCATAGAACAACTTCCTACTTCCTCAGCAAGATAACACAGGGGTTTTGTAATTCAACCAGTCAGTTGTTGCAAAGAAAAAGAGCTCTATTGAAAGAGAGAGACCATGCTATCCTTAAACCCACTGAGAATCGGTTACTTGTGCTGTTGCAAAAGCTGCAGAAATAAGCGCGCTGTGTTATGAAAGTTAGCTAGACAGCGCTAGCCCTCTTCTGAGCTGTTATCTTCTGTCAGGTCATGCTTTTAGCCTTTCCAGAGTTTTCTGGACACACATTTTCTGGACTCCATTTACAGTAAGATCTTGTTTAGTCCCACCTGAAAGGCAGACAACGCTAAGGAGGGAAGCTTTACCTGAATTCCATAGGAGAGACGCATATGCGTGCGCAAGGCTGTCATGCCTCCAACAAGGCCAAGGCAGCAGTTCTCGCCATACTGTTTTGCCACGTAACAGGTCATAAGCAGTGGGCAGAAAGTCCCAAGGAGACCTGAAAATCAAGAGTATGCACAAACCCGGGAAGCAGATGAGTAATTCTATATTTAACATGTATCTGGGCATAATGAGCAATTTTCAACACAAGTAATTTCACTTAGGTATATGTAGATTGATAGGCATACTACCTAAAGGAAAACATGCAATATCAGGCTTCTCTTAAACTTTCATAGCGTTAACCCCATCTTGACACAGACTGTCTCATCTCCCATTCAGTATTGTGCAGACACTCTCCCCCCAAACTCACCATCCTAACAGATAGCCCTGTGGTAATTTTATAGAAAAGGTGATTCTCAGACTGAGCTGTTTGTAGTGCTTGATAAAAGCTGAAAAAGATGGAGAGTAAAGTTGCTTTGGAACCCTTCTCCCACCTTAGAGCAAAGCTCTATGTGTGGCTGCCCTTGATGACTGTTCAGAGGCTGCAGCTGGTGCAGAATGCAACGACTCAACTCCTTTTAGGGACGAGTCGCCGGGAGCACACACCTGTACTTTGAAGTCTGATCATCTTCCGAAGGGGGTGTAAAACCTTTTCATTTAGAAGAGCATTTGGTGGGCAGGGATGAGGGTTGGTTGGGTTATTGGGTAGGGTTGTGGGGACGGTGGGAATTTTATGGGGAGGGAGTGTTTTATTATTTTAATATTTATTGTTGCTTTTATTCATATAAGCTGCCCTTGTGGGAAGGGCGGTGAATAAATTTGAAAAATAAAAAACAAACATTGACCAACACATTTCTTTGCTCCCATCAATATTTTTGTTGGACTTGGGGAGGTATTAACTAAAAAAAAGAAAACACCAGCCAAAATACAAACTCTTTAAACTAAAAATAATCAGATGGATAATTATCAGGTTGGATGATCAGATAGATAATAATAATTAGATTGGATAATCAGATGGATAAGTTGGGAACACCAAAAGGCTTTTTAAAATTTCCAGAATCCCAGTTTTTCAGCAAAACTCAGATTGACACTCAGAAATGAACATTTCCCATGGAAATTTCATTTTGCAGTGAAATAGCCAATTTTCTGTCTAAGCTCCACCCCCATAACCCACCCACACACACCCCAAACCACTGCCCTGCATTCTATGGGCTAGACTACATCAGAGGTGGGGGATTTTCGGCTTGGGGGCCAAATATGGCCTGTGGCTAGTTTTTCAATTGACTATTTTCCAGTTCCCCTAGATCCAGTTCCTACCCCCAAGCACTGAAAGAGTGAGCTCATGGTAAGGAAGCAGAGTTGAGGGCATATGCACAAAGATAGGTGGCAGATGCATGATCTGAACCCTCCTCTCCCGAATGCACCCCTTAAGCACCACCATGACCACCCCCAATTTCTATACAGCCTCAGAGCTTCTACTGGTTTTCAAAGTGGCCACCCAGAGGCAGAGAAGAAAAATTTCCTCACCCCTGGACTAGATGGTCTCGCCCATCCTGTGTTACCTTAAAATCTATGAGCTTTCTGCTGGCCACACACAAGGGGCCTATGACCTGCAGTTGGAGAGCTACAAAGAAATGGGTGCTAAAACATTCATTTTTGTGGAATAGAACTCTGCATTCCCCCACCACCCTCCACTTTCAATCAGGTCTTGGCTCTCTCCAGATTTGCTGATTTAAGTTTCTTTGCAACAGTGGCTGTGGCCACAGAGTGCCTTCCAACAACACAAACATCTGGCTACTACCCCTGTCCTGACAGCTTCCCACTACAGATCTCTTCCACTGTCACTTAGAGCATGGTTGCTTAGGAGTTTCAAGGATGAGACAGATGAGAGAAAGTAATTGAGATGATTGTTTTTATTGGGTCAACTTGTATTGACTCTTTTATCCCTTCCTTGTGGGATCATACCCCACCCCGCCCTCAGAAAATTTGCAATCAGCTGTACTTACATATGCCACAATCTGAAAAGCAGTCAAACCTCCCGCTGCTCCAGTCACCTGTCGGCTGCATGTTGCTAGATGTGGGCTGTTGGGTGACCACAGATTGGGACATGGCTTGGGCGAAAACACTAGCTGTTTAGTACCACCTCTACAAAACCAAACTGAGCTGCAACCACTGCCTCTGAAAGTAGCTATAAGCACAAGCCCTTGTAAAGTCCTGTATAAATACTAGCTCGGGCCACCCCCCTCAGCTCTTCATGTGGGTGTTCTGGCTATATTTTATGTGTAATTCATATGCAGAAGTTGAGACCAAGTGACTTTTGCAAAGTCTGTGGTAATCAGCATGAAAAAGCCACATGGTTGGTTGTAATCCGCATCCAAACGCTGTTTTCAGTTTGTGGCTTATGTCAGTTATCAGTCCAGCTATGCTGAATGAATACAGTTTATTTTATGAAAATTAAAACAAAAGCAACACACAATCCCTTCTCTTTTCAATGTTATTCTCCTTTTAAGGGCACTATAAACCCCAGTCACTGGACATGATTACCTTACAGATAATTTAAGAATGTAGAATTCTTAAACTGGATCAGTTTTGTGGTCCCGAAATGACCTGTCTCTTGACAGTGACAGCACCTGATGCTTTGGAGGAAAGTTTAAGACTCTTCCTCCCCAAAACCTCCCAATGTGATATGGGATAATCTGTTCTCCAGGAACATTTCAATCTAATCCCTTAATAGTTAAGAGTTTGAGAAATCCTAAAGTATGGATTTTTAACGACTCTTTCATAGTTACCAGTCAAGCATATTTTAAGCCACCCAATTCAAATCTATTATTATTATTTTATTTATTATGGGACTGCAGTAGTGGTCCCATAGTTAAAACCAAGGAATGAGCTCCAGTATAAAGGCTCAACATTCTATTGCTTATAAGATTGTCCCCTTTTGTCTTATTTGCACGCTATGTGGCAGAGAGGGTCGCTGGGGAATAAGGCACCCTCTGTCCAAAGTTCATGCAAATCAGACAAGAGACATAAATGTTGCAGCAGGTTAAAGGTGGGACCCCAAAAGTACTTTTGCTGGAATTTCAGATGCTTTTCTTAAAAAAACCCAAAACCCCAGGCATGGGCTTAATGTTGAAAGTCTGCTGCCTGCATTGGCTTTCTGCTTTGTTCTCGAATTAAGGGGGGGGTTGTTTCCCAGAGTGTACTTCTTTTTGAATTTTTAAAATTGACCACGGGATTTTAAAGGTATAAAAATCATTGAAGTCTATGAGAAAGCTCACAATGCAGCGCATGACTGTTTGGGTCCTCGCCGTGTGCCTGCAGCTGATTGGTACTGGCAGCACGCAGCCAGGACCCAAGTGGGGAGGGCTGCTTTGAAGAGCGTTGTTTGCAGCTCTTCTGGCTCCTTGCCTTTTGCTCCCCTGAGTGGGGCTCGGGGTGATTGTGCCGTGGGGAGGACAACTGCCCCAGCACCCCTGCCAGTGCTTCTTGTTCCTGCCTGCTTGCCTCCAAGATCACTGTGATGCCCGGCCCCCCAGGTGGGGCTCTGGTGGGGGGTTCTCCCTGGCTGGAGCCTTGGGGGCCTAGGGCACAAGGGGTTGTGGGCTACAAGCCCAAGTACTCACAAACCACGATCTCCTTCAACTCTCTTTATTCACCCACCAGGGTGGGGTGAACCCCAATAATAATAATAATATCAGCAATACAGTGTGGGTTTATCACCCAAGTCCTTATCCCCGCTAAGGGGTTCAGTCTCTGGGGCTCCGGTCAGGCCCTCAGGTTCAGTCCTGCTGTGTAGGCCCTCCTACGCAGCTAGCTCGGCGGAAACGAAGGCAGGTGCGTCTGCCTCCTTGCTGATCTGGCGCCCAACTGCTGTGCGCCTTGCGCGTGCTTTTTCTGGCTCCGCCCACCAAGTCCCGTGCGGGGCTCTGCTGCACAGGCGCCGCCACAATCACAGCCGCCTGGTTGCTGAGAGCCCAGCCACTGCTGGAGCCTGCTTGGCGTTATTTGGAGGAACAGGAGGGGAAGGAAGGGACTGCCCGAGCCCCCACCCTCAGCAACAGCCTGAGAGGGGAGACGGAGGGGGAAGAACTACTGCCACCCATCAGCCAGCCGCTAGCCTGCCTGGGTGCCCCTGCCCGCCGCTTACCCAATGCTGCTGCCGCCGCTGCCACCACTGCCCGCCAACCACAGCTGGCCGCCCCCAATGGCCACACCCGGGCGTACTTGGGTGGGGATTTACCTTCCAGCAGCAGTAGCGGTGGTGCTAATGAGACTGGTGGGCTCATGGCAGGGGCCGGCAGGAGGTACACACCATGCAGCTGGGGCACACCATGCAGCCCCCAGGAGCTCTGGGGCAGGAGCGGTGGCTGCCCCCTTGGTAGTAGCACCCAGGAGCAGGTCACTTGAGGAAACAGCTGCCTCCAGGGCTCATGCTGCCCAGTTTGCTTTCAACTTTTAAAAAATAGAATTAAAAAAAAGTTAAAACCCATCAGAAATTTAAAATTTTTAAAGCACCCTTTATGATGAACTGTCAGGGAGAAACATTACACGACCTTGGGTTTCATAGCCTTCATGATTAGCCTGTGTTAGAAGCTCGCCTTGTCCAAAATTTCCTGATAATCACATTCCAGCACACTTTTATGTCTAATAAGCTCATAGCATGCAGTCCAGGTTTCATAGAATTCTGCCAGTCTATCGTGTGATACAGCTAGGATTTTTCCCATTGTGTAGATGAACCATACGTGGTTAATCCATTCTCCTTCTGATGGTGTTTTGTCGCTCTTCCAGTTTCTGGCTATCACATTGACTCCCACTGAGATCATATGTGTGCATATTTTTTTTAATGTTTTTCCACACTCTTTATCCTTGGATACACTCCAAGCAAGAATACTTCTGGCATGAAAGGGAGCATCAGGTTTTTTTACCAGTGTGATTTGCTGCCAGATCAGTAACCAAAAGGGTTTGATCACTAGACACTCCCACCAACAGTGTAGATAGGTTCCCCTGATCTCACACTGTCACCATCATAAGTCAGGGGTGCCC
>QEPC01007999.1:1130778-1193509 GCA_003113815.1 Sphenodon punctatus
CTTTAACCACCCTTGGTGGTCATTTATGCATGTTTCAGGGCTGCATAGGGCACCAATACAGCCCTGCAACATGCATAAATAACCACCAAGGGTGGTTAAAGGGTGGTTAGCGTCATGTCTGTTTTCACCCTTGGTTTTCGGGCGCATCTAGCTGGGTCGCCGGGAGGAGGGGGATCTGTGCGCTGCTATCACTGACGCATGCGCAGTGTGCCCCACAGTTTTTTATTTCTAAGGAAACTTTTGTACTAAAGCAAGCACTATTTTTGAGAACAGGCAACACCCCTTTAAAACTAGTCCAAGTATTCATGAATATCAGTTTCTCTAATTGCATGAATGATTCCATTTCAGTTGGTTGTAGTTAGTACATTTGGAGGCAAAGTTGGGTTTTCCTGTTAGTGCACTCAACTGTGGTTTAGGATACTGAACTTCTGGCATGGAAACTCACATGTTACCCATGCCAGTGGGTTAATCTTGGTGCATAATTTGTTATTTATACTTCCCTGCCTCAAACCTGATGTATAAGCTTTAAATCTCTTTCCTCTTTACTTCCTCCTCCTGCTCCAGTACACAATGCAGTTTCAGAACCGTATTCAACCCTACATCTTTAACCTTCAACAGACACTCATCTCACAGAGCTTGGTTGGAAGAGGAACATTCACTGTATCTCTTGCTGCAACTGCTCCTTAAGTTCCACTTTGCTTGGCACATGCTTCTTGCTCTGGATACTCTCTGGCCATCCAAAATGGGCTTGGATCTCAAATGCTAAACCAAGCCATCACCAGGTTCTCTTTATTAAATGTAGCAGTTGCACTGTGGTTCACAGCAAACTTAGAACAATGCAATTCTGTCTTTAATGGGCTTTAGTGATGATGGGAAGATGCGGCCTATACATCTGCCATGTGTACTGGTTGTATTTTCAGTTGCGGTAAAGAAACTGGAACTGATTTTTTAAAATTCTTATTTCACAGGCCTGCTGTACAATGCTCTCTAGACTACATGCTAGCTTACTTTCTTAGTGGATATGTTGATGCCATTGGCTTAGGCGTTACTAGTTACTCAAGCTGCTAGTGCATCCTGTATTTGCTGGAAGATGGACTTGATGATGGAGTAGATATTTTTTGTTTTTGATGCTTTTCCTCAATGAGTTGTCAATGTACAGTGGCTAGTGGACCTTTTGCCTACCTATCTGAAAGAAGTGTCGCTACTTGGTGATCTTTTGGCAGCCCTCTGTGCACATGCTAGTGCAAGCAGGAACTTGACTTTGCTGTGGCAAAGGTTTTATTTGCTATGGCCGTTTTTACATGGACCGGGGTGGGTGGGTGAGTGTGTCGGCGCGGCGGGTGTAGGTGGGTGGGTGCCCATTTACATGGACACCCACCCACCTACACCCATGGAGCATCCCCTGTTCTGTTGGAGGGCTCCGTGGGTGGAGGTGGGTGTCGGTGGGTGTGCGGCAGAAGCAAGCATGCACAAACACCCGCCGTCCGTGGCATTTACATGAGTGCACCCCCGCCGCACCCCCACCTACCAGTGGCTGTTTACATGGACTGCCACACACTCGCCCGAACCCCGAACCCCGAGCAGGGGCAATCCATGTAAAAATGGTCTATGATGAATAGGGTTCAGTTGATTCCATGTTAAGTAGCCCTTAGGAAAAGAACCTCTGTTACCCTTCCTTATCTCAAAAGTTGTCACCCCTAATTTGTCTGCAGTGGGAAGTATTTTAACGTAAGCTATCAAAGTGGTTACAAGGTATGGAATTTTCTTTAAGTAGGGACATGAAAGTATGGTCTGATGTATAAGGTTTTTCTGTACTTGTTAAAATGAAGCTGAAGTATTACTCATCTAATAAGTATGATTGTCTTCTAGTTTACTTTGCCAAAATATTATAGATTTTTTTTGGTGACAGGGAACGGTGGCTCATCTATAGAGAGGGGTGTAGGAATGAACTTAAAATCTGTAACCTCTACTGAACAAGCAATAATTGAGCAGTGACTTTAGCACTTGACTAAGGGAACCTTGTGCAAAATGCCTCACCGTTAAGCAGCACTGGGATGGTTGAAGATGAAAGTGGGGATAGATTAGAGCAGGGGGGCTGGGAGCCAGGACTCCTGGGTTGTCTGGGAGGGTAGTGGAGAATAGTGTGTTAGAGCAGGGGTGCTAGGACTCAGGACTCCTGGGTTCTCTGGGAAGGGAGTGAGGTCTATTGGGTTATGGATCTGTGCCATGGGTGTGTCTTCTTTTGTGTAAACTTTCATCTCTGCTACACCTGGCCAATTCAGAGGGTGTTTACAGAGCTGGGATCTACTGTCCCCCCCCCAATGCATGGCTTTGCAACTCATCCCTCTGCACTTCAGGAGGTGGAGGATTTTATATTGCTGCTTGCACCCTAGGGGCAGCAAATTTTAGTGCACGGTGAGCCTTTGAAAAACAGATATTTTACTGTGATGGTGCTCAGTGTTGTCATGTGCCAGCTGGAGGAATTTTCTGTATTTCAAACATTTTCTGTATTGCATATCCTCTCAAAAAATTAGGAAATGACATAATAAAAATACCTATTGGTTTATGAAAGGAGTTAAGGCTACGCCTTTGCAATTTCAGTCCTGCTCCCAAAAGCTTGGAGTGAGTTAAGGCCCACGGCCTTAACTCACACACCATGAAAGCAGCAACGATGATGTACACTATCACATATTGTTCTCCTATACAATTTAGGCTCCATACATCCACACTTAGCCTTGCTCTTTTAGTCCCAATTCTTTCCCCTGCCTTGGCAGGTTGGCGGCAACACTGAATGAAAACAGACATGACGCTAACCACCCTTGGTGGTCATTTATGCATGTTTCAGAGCTGCATAGGGCACCAATACAGCCCTGCAACATGCATAAATAATCACCAAGGGTGGTTAGCGTCATGTCTGTTTTGACCCACTGAAGCTGGAAAATAGGAGAGGGCCAAGGGGCAGCTTTTATATGGGTTCAGGAGAACAGAAGAGCCTTAAGTTCCATGTCATGTAAGCAGTAAAGAAGTTGTACCGTCACACACATTGTGCTCGCGTATAACTTAGGCTCCATGCACCCCCACTTTCAGCCCCAGTCCTGTTCCTCCACAGGTTGGGGGCAACACTGAAGCTGAGGAATGGAGGGGGTGTGGGGCTACCCTATAACCTTTCATTTGGGTTGGGGAGAATGTGACAGCTGGATCAAGGAAAAGGAGGACTTTCTCTAACCCACTACCCCTACTGCCCTCCCAGGAGTTCTAGCTCCCAGTCCCTGCCTGCTCTAACACACCAGCCCCCACTCCCCTCCCAGAGAACCCAGAAGTCTTGGCTCCCAGCCCCCCGATTTAACCCACTAGCCCCCACTCCTCTCCTACAGAAACAAGGAGTCATAACCCCACTTACCCACCCTGCTCTAACCCACTAGCTGGCTCCAAGTCCCCCTCCCCAGTCAGAATCCTGCCACTTCCCCTACTGCTCTTGCTCACTATTCCCTCCTCCCCTTCCAGAGAATGCAGGAGTCCTGGCTGTTCCCCTGGTATAACCCGCTAGCCCCATCTCTCCTCCCAGAGAACCCAAGGTCCCTGGCTGCCAGCCCCCCTGCTCTAACCGAGTAGCCTCCTCTCTCTTTCTATCCAGGGGTTCTAGCTACCCCCCTCTAATGCACTAACCCCCACTGCCCTCCTAGAGAACACAGTAGTCTTGACTCCCACCCCCCTGCTCTAACCCACTAGCCCTCACTCCCCTCCCAGAGATCCCAGGAGTCCTGGCTCATAGTCCCCCATCTCAACCCGAATAGTCTCTATTTACCTCCCAGAGAACCTAGGAGTTCTAGCTCCCCCCTACCACACTCTAACCCACTAGCCCTCTCTCTCCTCCCATGGAACCCAGGAGTCCTGGCTTCCAGTGCCCCTGCCCAACTCTACTTACCCCCACACCCCTCCCAGAGAACCCAGGAGTCGTAGCTCCCAAACAGAGATGTCAGAGAGACAGTCAGAGATACGAGACTGCATGGAGGGGGAGAGCGCAGGAGCAGATAGAGTTGTGTCATCAGCATAGTGATTCTGGAAGCTGTTTACCCTGAGAAAGAGTGTAAAGTGAGAAGAGGGCCCAGGCCAGAACTTTGGGGAACTCTCAGAGAGGGGAAGTAAAGTAGAGGAGATACCAGAAAAAGAAACATTGGAGAGGTTTGAGAGATACGAAGAGAACCAGTGGAGAAACCAGGGGAGCATAGCAAATCCAGGAGGCGGCCCTGGTCAACAGTGCCAAAGGCAGCAGAGAGATTGAGGACAAGAATGGAGTAGAGGCCCTTAGACTTAGGCTAAGAGAAGATCATTGGTGATTTTGGCAAGGGCAGTCTCAGTTGAGTGGAGAGACCAGAAGCCTAATTGAAGCGGGTCAAGGGAAGAATTAAGAGAGGAAATCAAGACAGTACACGTAGATAGCCTGCTTCAGGAAGTGAAGGGTAGGAATGAAATGGGGAGATAGCTGAAAGGGTCAGAGGGGAGATAGTGGTGTATTTGAAAGCCAATGGAAATGACCCAGTAGAAGGAGAGACTGATGATGTGCAGCAGAGGTGCAGTGGTGGGGGCAATCGTGGTTAGGAGGCGAGAGGGGATGGGGGGAGGTGGAGGGGTTGGATGAAGAAAGGAGGGATGTGACTTCATCAAGAGAAGCCATAAAGAGAGGCAGGAGGGGGATTAGTGGGAAAAGAGATTGGGGAGGGAGAGGGTTGAGAAGCAATTGCAAGGCAGAGATTACCAATCATCTTGTTGAAAAAGGAGAGAAGATTCTGTGCAGGGGGGGTGGGGACAGAGGGAGCCTTCAGAAGGGAAGCAAATGTTAAGAGACAGCAGGGGTTGCAGGAGTGAGATTTGAATAATGTGAAGCAATAGTGGTCTTTGTTCAGGGAAAGGGCATCACTAAATGCAGAAAGAGCAAACTTAAAAGTGGAGAAATTCAGGAAACGCGTGAGACTTCTGCCAAAGGCACTCAGCAGCTCCAGAGCAGGATCAGAGGTAGGTAGGGGTGGTAGGGGTGAGCTAAGGACAATGGGTTTACGCAACAGCTAGGATGGCACAAGAGGGAAGTAAGGGAGTCAAGGGTGGAGGAAAGGGATGAGTTGAAGATGGAGACAGCAGTCTGGGCAGGTGGTAGAGACGACAGATGAGAGAAAGGGGGAAGAGGGAGGAAGCAAAGTCCAGAGAGTCGATGGATTGAAGGTCACAGAAAGAGCAAGAGGTTGGGGAAGTGGGAGGGGATGAGTGGGAGACATGGAATGAAGCAAGGTGATAGAGACAGGAAAGGCATCAAAGGAGATTGGAGAGAGAACAGGGCGTTGTTTTTTTTTGTAAGACTAGGTCAAGGGAGTGGCCGTCACGATGCATTGGGTAGTCAAAAAGAGGTCATCGAGGGGAAGCAGGAAACAGCAGGGTCAGAGGAGATGTCTACATGGACACTGAAGTCCCCAGGAACGAGGGTGGGAATATTGTCATCGGAAAGAAAGTAAGTCATGTGTCAAAGTCAGAGAAAAAAGGGAGCCGGGGGAGCGGTAGATAACACAGAGGTGGAGTGGGGAGTAGAGGAACGCAATGGGCCGCTCTTCAAAAGAAGATAATGAGTGGGAGGGAGAAGTGCTGAGCAGTTGGAAGTAAATCTAGGAGGTAAAATTGCTCAGTCTTATCAATCATTGCAGGCACCATTCAAGTGTGCATATTTATAATGTGCATTTGCAAAGTTATTTATAATCAGCAGTTATCAGTTCTAATGTGCATGTTATGGATTTAGCCAATGTTTGCTAAAACGACTTCAGCAACTACTGGCTCCTATTGCGAACCTACAGTGCTAATTATTAAAAGGTTCAGTGCATAACATGCTAACGTCTTACAAACCCAGCCATTTATTTTGGTACCTGAATAGAGGAGTTTTTTTTAAAGTGTGGTTATATCATCAGGTGCTGAGCCCTTCTGAAAATTTTGAACCTAATGTACCATCTTGAAATGAGAAAGGAGTGGCTTACCTCAAAAACCTGTCCTTTCACGTTCAAGAGTGCAAATGTCAAGCGTATTTAAGGGAAAACAACACTGCAGATGCGAGAAGCAAGAGATCTAAAAAATTTTGGTTTTAAAAAAGCTATATAACTTGAAAGTTCTTTCAGAGCTGTTTCTTAACAGTGTATGGTCAAGCCAGATCTGCATGTGTGGATTTTTCAGACCATCTGGATAGCACCAAGAGGGAAAAGAGGGTTATGGCAGCCCACACAGGGAGTTCACTTGCCGGAAGTACAAGACACACTCCCCATACAATGATATATTCCCTGCCCCACTGGCATCATATGATTTACAAAACCCAAACGCAAGAGGAAAAAACGTTGAAGACATCACAACATGGTATGCTGCAATACAAACACGCTCATTTCATCTAAACTCCCTTAACTCTGACTGAGACAAAGGGGGGGCTCTTTCCTACTCAAGAGTAACTGGCTTGTGGATTGCAACCATAGTTTAGTAAGAAGACTGACCATTATTGATGTAGTGGAAAATAATGCGTGTCAGGGATTGCATTTGAACTTGTTGATGTATCACTGATATAAGTGTATTCTTTTATCAGAGAAACTTGTTCCGCGTTTACTTTAGGACTGCAGATAAGCGCCTCAGTCTCCCTCATCTCCTTCATTAACCACTTATACACCAAATCCCTTCCTGCCTCTTGCATAGCTCTAGACCCCAGTGGTATCTTGTGGCAGAGTTTCCCTCAGGTGAATTATGTACTGTATAAATTATAATTAAACAAACACAAAGGACCAAAAAGAGATGTACACAGGCCTGGCCAAATAACCAAAATACACAACTAATGAGGGTCTGTAAATAATAATGATTTATAAAAAAAAGATGTTTAAATATAGGTTCAGTTTATATTGCTTCTAAGAGTCCTATATTTGGTTGTAACTAAGAACCTTTCAAGAAGATTTTTACATTTTGATGTTTTTGTAAGGTTCCAAAGTTGGTTATTCTCCGAGTATTTTTGTTTATCCTTTTACCAATTACTGTCCATACTTTGGATCTTATTGTTATGGATTTTTAGTAGGATAGTTTATGCAAGTTTCAACATTGCAATGTCCTTTTTCTAATAGGTTTCTATACCACCATGCTTTTAGGATTCCTTTGTGGATCTTTTTTCTTGCACCGATGCTATTTTTCTACACTTATCCATACGTAAGCTTTTAAACTTTTGCTCAGATGAGTATTTTGAATTAGTTTTCATAGCTATGGGCTTCGCGTTACATACCTCTCGTTATTGTTTATTTATTAAATTATTTCAGTGCCAAGCTAATTTTCCAGAGTGAAAATGAAGTCCTGAAGAGTCTTTTTTTAAACGCATTGGCTTATTACTACTTTCAATGTTCAGCTTGGACTCTAGATTTTGTTTCCCAGGATCAACTGATTAAGGGTTCTATTTGTCTTGTTGAATATATATTCACGTGAGGGTTACGTTTATTTTGAATATATACATGCTACATCCTTATCCATCAACTATTGTTTATTATATCTTTATGCTGTTTCATTATTGATTTTATTATACAAGTGTTATTATTTAAAGACCCCCATTGGTGTGTATTCTGTAAAAATTATAAAACAAAGGACAGTGGGAGAGTTGCCGAGAGCAGTTTCAGTGCCAAAGGCAGTTTAGTCATCGAACCCAAGAAAGATGCAAGAGTTAAGATCTAGAAAGCAGATGGATCTCTTTTTGGTCAGGACAAGGTTCAAACAAGTGATCTTGAATGAAGTAGGCAAAATGCTTCAAAACTCTCAAGATCATGCTGAATTTTTTTCTGCTCCTCATTCAGAATTTTTCAGATACACAGAGTGCCCAGACACTGCAAACACGCACAAGGAAATGCCGGCTTGTACATCATTTATTGTTCATTGGAAGGATCTGTTGCTTTTCCACTTGTGGACACAAGAGCATGAGTTCTGTTCAAACTGGTGTCTCTTTGCTTTGCAAAGCCTGCTCCTTTGCAGCTCTGGCTTTTGCTTGATATTCTAATCTCTGCTTCAACCTCTCAGGTGCTTTCAGTTTCTTTACCTCCTCAAAAACCTAAAGAGGGTTTAGAATAGGAGACGGGAAAAGAAGAGATTATATAGAATTGTTCTACTGCCAGAGTAATGTCCAAACTTATCAGATTTAATGGCTCTTTCCTAATGTCTGAGTTCAGACACTGTGCCTCCCCCCAAAAAGAGAGAACTGCAGCTGGCCTCCAAAAAATGGGAAACCAAGGCGAAGAGACAGACTATCCAGTGAGTTTATGGTTGAGACCAGTGATATGGGGCGGACACTTTTTCTGTGGAAAATTTTCAAGGGGTATAGGAAATTTTGTACAGGAAAATGTTCCGATTCAAATTTTTAATGCAAATTAATTTTAATGCACATAAGAAAATTTGCATGGCAAAATTTTCCAGAACATTCACATCACAGGTTAAGACAGGATTTGAAACCTGGTCTCCAAGTCAAACAAGCCGTAGCCGCTTAACTGCACTGGCTTTTATTTTCATATGTGGGTTTTCCAACATTTTAAAAGTTAAGGACTTAAATTTTTTTAAAAAAAAATCTGTTTAATTCTGCCATAAATTAGGAGTAACTCTCAAATACTACTTAAGAGGAATTACACTGATATAAATTCTACGTGCATGAGATTAGACACGCAGGGGTGAGATTAGATTAGACCCAGGGTGGGGAACCTCAGGCCCGGGGCCGCATGCAGCCCTCGGCCCCTTTCTAGTTCTTGGATCTGACTGCTGGATCCTATTCCTACCCACAAGCACTGAAAACCTGAGCTCAGGGTAAGGGGGAAGAGAGGAAGGCATGCACCCATGGACAGGGGACAGATCGGACCCTCCTTTTCTTGGGTGCACCCCTGCCCCAACTTCTATGCGGCCCTCAGAGCTTAAAATGATTTTCAGCGTGGCCCCTGGAAGGGAAAAGGTTCCCCACCCCTGGATTAGACAGTGGCCCTTAGTCTACACTTCCCATCCCAGGAAGCCACCGAGGCTTGCAACACCAGTTCCTCCAGCACTTTTGGGGAAGCCAGTTTACAACCAGCTTTCTGGCAAGATTAACATCAGTTAAAAAACAGGCTCCCCTGGTGATTCTTCGACATCCAATTCTAATCTCCTCCTCCCACAGAGTAGTTTAGAGAGTTCACATCTTGTACCAACACCTCCAGAGTTCCTTCAAACCCAATTCATCCGAGAGCAGAGGCCCCCAGATTAGAAATTGGGACCCCAATTTCCACCTGCTGAGGGGCTCGCGATCCTAAACTGATACTTCAGATACTTTGCATCTTGGTTGCTGTCTGGAGTTGTGGGATTATGTTGCAAAAACAGGGACACACAGGCAAAATATTTGGGAAACGCTGACCTAGATGGCTGTCGGATCTGCAATGCTAAGTCTGGACTAGTATCACTACTGCCTTTAAGATGCAGAATGCCCTAATCCAGTGGTCAACTGGTAGGTCCCCAGGGGAGGCAGTGGGGGTTTCCCAGATGTGTCATGAGATTTCCAACAGGAAATCCTATCCATGCCACCATGAGATGCCCTCCAACTCCCAGACTGCTGCCACGCGCCGCTTCTGGGCCCCCTCCAATTCCCTACCACTGTGGTTGCCAGTTCTGTGCCCCTTTTCCTTCCCCTCTTGCTGCTACAGGGAGCAGGTTCTGGGCCCCGCCTGCTGGCAACTGCTGCCACGAACCCCCATGCATTGGAATTCGCTGTCAGCCACCTCTACCACAATGGTCTGCTTGCCCTTCCCAGCTAGAATTTCTTTATAGTTTTATGTATGCAAAATTCAATTGTCTCAAATTTGCATGAAGTGATATATGCTAATTTATGCAAATCTCCCAGTCCAGAACAGAGACAACTAGGTGGGTCCTGGATTTTCAAAAAATCTTTTGGTGGGTCCTGCTCCTGAAACGGTTGAGAACCACTGCCCTAATCCACCCTGGTGCTAGCCTAGGCTATCTCCTCTTTGTGAGCTACACTTGCCCATGGCTACACTGTTGGCTCTAAAGCCAGGCAGAGCTGTGCCAACCAGTTGCTCTCCATACCTTGCGGCAGAAAGCCTTCTTGGCAATCCAACGCCGGGTTGGCTTCCTACAGTAGGGCGGTGGGAATGTGTATTCGATTCCCAGCACCTTGCACGTGTGCTCAAAGTTTTCGAAGCGGGTGCGGCGCAGAAACTTGAGAAGCTTCTTCCGGTGGTCTATGGCCATGAGCATGACGCGCCGGTTCCTTTTGTCCTGCAGAAGGGAGAATGTTTGTTAACTGCCTTCCCATCGGACACCCTCAGAGCCAAGCCCTGGTATCGCTGTAGCAGAGATGGCCAAGAGGTAAATCACGATCTAGTGGTAGATCACAAGCTAGTCTCCAGTAGATCAGAGTTGCGGGGAGAGGGACCAGGTTCTCAGAGACCACCCCTGAAAAGGATAGTGGGACCAGGGACCCAAGAAGCATCTCTGGGAAGGAAGCAGTCTAGAACTCCCCAGTGTGGCAGGAAAGGCTCTCCCTAAGGGGGAATGTTCCTCTCCACTCTTGAGACAAGTTTCAGAGGTGCCCTAGGAGGAGTCCTGGCCTGGGCACCAGAGATATCTGGAGGGGTCCTGGTAGATTGCCCGAAGCTGAAGCCTAGATCAAGTGCATCATAAGTCTGGCCACCCTTGCACTAGGGGGACCTGTGCAGGGCAAGAATACGCTGCCTCGCTGAATGCTACTGCAAGCACGTTAGGTCAGCAGGACACAACGTGAGAAGCCAATTCACTTCTCTTTCCTGCTGTGTTTTCATTTCCCATTTTTAATTCTACTGACTGGATTCAGTTTGAGTATTTTGGCTGCCTGACTAATTTCACTTTCAAGTTCCTTCATAGGGTGAGAACAGACATAACGCTAACTCTACTTTCACACTGCTTTAGCATTTCTTATGCATG
Source organism: Sphenodon punctatus (assembly GCA_003113815.1). NCBI lineage: Eukaryota > Metazoa > Chordata > Lepidosauria > Sphenodontia > Sphenodontidae > Sphenodon > Sphenodon punctatus. The sequence goes on from QEPC01007999.1 coordinate 1,141,753, forward strand.
TTGCAGGGCTGCATAGGGCACCAATACAGCCCTGCAACATGCATAAGAAATGTTAAAGCGGAGTTAGTGTTGCACCCATGGCGGCACAGCAGCTGCAGTGACCAGGAGGCAGTTGCTGCCATGAACGGTTTGGCGGAGTGTCTTCAAGGGTGGGCAGATCCAACACATTATGCTTCCATTGCAAGCCCCGGCACAACAGCCGAAGTGGCAGCGGGACCCCCTTTTCTAGTCTAAGAATGAAGGGAGGATTCTCGGTGGTGTGGAGGACTGCAATCTTCCATGCCGTCAGGCTTCCTCCCACTACGTGCGCTCTCACTAGAGTGCAGACGGCTGGTGAGATATTGAAGGCGTAGGTCCTCTCCCTACTGTGGCTTGCAATCGCCCGGAGTCCTCCCTTCAACATAGCTGTTGTAACAGATGGCACAACAGCTGAGTGGGGGGAGAAGGAGGGGAACACAGCAGCCCTCATGATCAGCTCCTCAGAGCTGCAGCAGATGCTGTAGGTGGCCAGTGCTACAAGTGAGTAGGTAGTGGGTTAGTTGTTAACTCCCATAGAACTGCTTGTTGGGCTTTGCTTCTACAGTTGTTTTCAGACAAGCGCATTACCCACTCAGTATTCACTAGTTAACCACTGGTTAACAGTGGGGTTTTCACACAAGCACAGTGGGTACTGGGTGTGGAAGTGCTTGTTTGAAAACACCCTAATTTGATATCTAGGCTCCAATTTGTATTGGGTTGGGGTTCTTGGCAAACTAACATGCTCTGTACATAAGCCAATTCCCATTGCACTCAAACTCAGGGCCAAGAGGTTACAAAATTCTCTTGAACAGTTGCAAGGAAGTTCAAAGTGATCTGTGAAACTCATGTTGCTGCTGATTAATCCTTATAGTCTCAATCCCTATTGCTGCAGGGAAAAATACAGGGTGTTTTTAAACAGGAGCGGTGGGGTGTGTCCGTCTGTGGCAGCTGGGTGGGTGCCGGGAGTCCACGCACGGGAAACGTGTGGGGAGTGCTTCACACGGGCGGTTCCCCGCATGGCTGCCCCGTCCACGGAGGTGATTTCCCTGACCTGCACAGAGCACTCTAGATTTCTCAGGAGTGCTCCGTGCATGGCTAGTGCATGGATCATGGGAGCACGCCTCAATTCAAACGAGCGGTTTGCCCGTCCATAGGGGCAGGTGGCCACCTTGGCCCANTGTCATGCATGGAAGCATCTTGTTCAAAAAGACTCACAGTTATTGTTAAAACCCAAGTGCCTCCCTGGCTCCGATCATCATCCTATGCCAACCCCCACAAACTGGTTTCCGATTCTTAGGAAAATAATTACCTTTCGGTTCAACTGTAGGTGCTCCTGGATGGTGCGAATCTTGGCAGTCAAATGTGCTACTAGAAAAATAAAAGCAAGCAACTGGGTCAGAGGGACATACTCTCTGCCATTCGGATAGCAAGGCCAGGCTGCTGCCACGCCAAGCCGAGTAGGTTTGTACAGATTCTAAATACCAAGCAACACTTTAAAGGGAAGCGCATGCGAGCAAACTGGCTTTAGACGGCACCCAACAGGAACTAAAATGATTTTAGAAAACACATCAGCTTCCAGAGTCTGTCCTTAGAGTCGAAATGTTCGGTGTCCCAGCCTGATGGGTTTCTACCCATTCTTCTGGGTTTGCAGCTCAGAAGGATGGAATGAAACCTGCTCTGGGGCTTAACAATGTTGTACAACTGCATTTAAATTTGTAGTGCATGGGAGAATTGCCAGAGGCTGGAAGTTTTCATTTGCTCAAGAAGGTAATCCTCGGCCAAGCTTCCTTCACTCACTACCTCAAACTCACCCTGGAGGAATCCTCTCTGGAGGAAGCAGCTCACTTTATGCAAACAATTCAACTTTGGCTGTTCTGCCAAGACAGAAGTGGTTTGTGGCATGTGAACATATTTGTCAGAGACTGATTAATCCACATGCTGCCTTTGGGTCATGAGGTGAGGAACTTTTAGTGAGATGTTTGGGCAAAAGCCAGGAAGCCACATATAATGAAAAATGTTACCATGCGATTCAGGCTTGCAGGTTTGACCACTACCATTTTAGCCACTAATTTAAAGTGCCCTAAATTTACAAACCTACTAGTTTTAAACAAAAAAAAGGAGTTTCCTTCCCCTCCCCTCCTTCAACTCTGATGCATTTTCACCTCATAGCACGGTCCAACCTTTGCTTAAGCTTTCTGACTGGCTATGCTACATGCCTGAGGAAAGGCCCTGTGTGGCCCAAAAGCTTGCACATTCTCACCAACAGAAGTTGGTCAAATAAAAGATATCAACTGAACTACTTTGTCTCCAGCTCTCTTTTTTAATAATCATTTTTTTATTAACAGTAATAATCACTTATATAGAATAAACAAGGAAGATTGAAATTCCTAAGCTATAAACCAAACAACAATAGAACATCAAGGTGATATTCTTTTTCTCCTATTGGCAAGCGAGAGGACCTACAGTTGTCTATCTGTCTTGTCCATCATAACGTCTAGGCACGGGAACCATTTCGCCATAAAGTTTTCATCATTTCCATGTAACGTAGCAAGCAGTTTTTCCATTGTAAATATATACCGGAGTTTGTTGAGCCACTGTCCTATTGTAGGTTCCGTCCCAGACTTCCAATGCTTCAAAATTATAATTATAGCTGCCAAGATCAATGTCGTGCAGGTGGGCTTCTATTGCTTTATTAGCGGAGGGTGTGTGTGTGTGAGATCAGAGCAGGGGAGATGTGATGGATTAATTATTTTATTATTACAGCCGCTAATCCATTTGCTAATGTCTTGGTAAAGATTTTGAAATCAAGGTTAAGCAAGGAAATTGGTCTGTAGCTGCTGCAAAATTCTGGGTTTTTAATCTGGCTTTGCTATCAGTGTGCTTTGTCCCCATCTCTTACGTTTGGGACCAACATGGCAACCACACTCTCTTAAGCTTCATGGCTTCCATCGGCACAGAACAAAACCTTCCATTCTGACAGGTAGGGAAATGGCAGCCAGACAGGGTCAAATGCTGAAGGATTTGCTCTTCTCTCTGCTGCCCATATTCTGGACAAAATTACACTCCCATCATGTTAACCAACATACAACAGCCTCTGTATCCCTCTTAGAAGGTTTCCCAAAAGAGGAGCCAGTTGGTACAGACAGAAGTGGGCTTTATTTCCAAACAAGGCGGTAATCTTTCAACAGCCCCAGTTCCTGTCATACACCTCCTGCTCTGTTGCTTCATTCCACTATAGGACGTGGCAGTCGCAGAAAGAACTCAGGCTCAGGAAATGGCTGCCCATAGACAAGGATTGCTGAAACGCTAACAACGGCAGAGAGGAGTCATCCTCACCCAACTCCCAAGGCAGAGCTCTGCAAGAGCGTCCCCTACAAGAAGGCATTGGCCAAGCAGACAGCATAACAGACTGTGCATAACAAGATTGCTCAGGGCTGCATAGCTTCCCCCTGCCTCCCAGAAAGTCCTGATAAATGAAACACGCCCCCCTGAACTATCACTCCCTGAAGCCATTTCCTTCTCATGCCGCATTCTCCCAACCCAAGGGCCTGAACTCTGCTCTCCACCATGTGCTGCAGCCCAAACATGTCCCCCCGCCCCCCCAAGAAGGTTTGTCCAAATCTCATGGAGCCTTGCATAACGATAGGGGAACATCTGGCTGAAAAAGCACTGAGGATGCCCTAGAACAGGAGTCAGGAGCCTTCTGCCTCCTAGGGGTCACTTTGAAAATGAGTACAAGCTCCGAGGACCATGCAAATTTGGAAGCAGGGTGCTTAAAAGGTGTGTTCAGGAGGAGGAGAGTTCCCTCCATCCTTGCGTGCATGCCCTCAACTCTGTTCCCTTACCCTGAGCTCAGTCTTTCAGTGCTTGGGAGTAGGAACTGAATCCAGGAACTGGAAAGAGGTCAGATAAAGTTAGCCGCAGGTTGCATTTGGCCCCTGGGCTTGAGGTTCCCCACCCATGCTCTAGAAAAAAGCAGAGCAGGAACTTCTCTCTGGCCTTTCGACTTACCCTGCACCTCATAAGAGCCAACGTCATTCGGGGACCTCATGACCTTTTCTGCCAGCTGCATTTTCTTAATCTTCACTTTTTCCCTCTGTGGGTGACAGACAGAAAATGAGATGTTCAACTTTGTTATTTTACTCCAGGGCAAGTGACCCCATGCTATTTCCGAAAGCACTGGCTCCACACGCATAGAGGAAGTACACAGACTGCTCACGGACGCTCCTTCTACTCTCTTCAATTCAGGGTCCCCTTCTCCCCTGTAACTAAACTAAGCACAAGCACCTGTCACTTCTCAGCTTTATGAATGTATCCCTGTCTCTCCCTATGGGCGCCATCTGGTGAACATTGTTAAACCAAAGTAACTACTTTGATTTAATTAAATCAAAACAATGATTTTACTTAGAAGTAGAATGTTGACACTACAGTTACTTCAAAGTCGAAAGCAAAGGGAAGTATGTGCTTCTGATTTTTCAGGAGTACATACTTCTCTTCCTACTCCTGAACAACTTCAGTTTAGGGCTCTGTACATGTGAATGAATCAGAAGTTAAAACAAAGTAAGGTGCAACTACTTCCAAGTAGTCGGAATGCGGCCTACATTTTCATCTCCCTCGCAGGGCCGGCCTTACCACAGGGTGACCTGGGGTGGCTGCCCCGGGCGCTGCTCTTTCTGAGGACCCTGCAGTGGCCTCGGTTTTCACCAGGACAGGTTGTGGCGGCACCGCTCCCTCTCAGTGGGGCCCCAAACACGACCACTTTCCGGGCACCGCAGAGGCTGGTCCCAAGGGGGAGGGGCCCTGTGTTCGATCTTTGCCCTGGGTCCGCAAATTCTAAGGCCGGCCCTGCCTCCCTTGTCCATCCTAAAGCCTTCCCAAGGCAGGGACCGGTCTCTAATTAACGACTGTTCAATGCCAGGCACATTACTGGCACTATAACAACAACAACAAGAGAAATTAAGTTATTAATGGCTCTGCCTAGCACCCAAGCTGCTTCAGAGCACTTGTTCAGGCAAGTCTTATTGGCTATTGCCATCTTAATCCCTAGAGTTCACACCTGTACCAAAGCACTAACCTGGCTTGACATTTCCAGAGACAACATTCTTCTCACGACATCATCAACCCTGCAGAGAGGATCATTTTATTAAAATACGCAACACCGAAATTTACTTATTTTGTTTTTAAATTCTGGAGAGTATTTTTCCTAGAGTTATTTCACGGATCTTGAAGATAAAGGACGCTAGATTTCCTAGAAAAATACACCAAACAATAAATCAAGCCAGTTACAATTTCTTACATTCTTAAGGGCCACGAACTAAGGGAAATGACACCTATTTGTTTTAGCTGGGTGGCAAGGTCTGGCCAATCTATCAACTGTTACTCATCTGGGCTCTCTTACTGTAGTTTCTGAGCAACTCAACATCTTTTAAATATTTACCCTCACAACCATCCATGAAATAGGGCAGGGGTCTTAACCCCATTTTAAGTGACTTACCCAAGGTCACACAAGGGGTCTGTAACAAAGCAGGGAGTTGAACTGGGGAACCATCCATTCTTCTATTCTGCACTGGGCAGTACTAACATTTTCCAAACTCCCAACCACATCTTTGAAATAAGCCTACTGGAAATGTTCAAATGAAAAAAAATTCTCATTCAGATCAAAATCCTGCAACTTCATTTGAGCAGTCCCAATTTATCTCCCTTGACGCCATCCGTATGAAGAAAAAAATCAGTACAGGTATTCTGCATGATCAGAGTTGGAATGGCCATATTCTATAATGCGGCATCTACCTGCAGGGAGCAGTTATAGGATCAGGACCAAGTAAGACAACGGTCAGTGCTTTGCAATCATGTTTTCAAAGTGACCCTGATTTGGGGTAGGAGATACCCTGAGGCCTCATTACCAGTCTACGGGGGCTGTGGGTGCTCAGGGATTCTGATCTCCAAGGGATCTCGGATTGGACATCCAAAAAATGAGGCATAGGTGCATACTGCATAAGTGAGCCTCTGTCTTCCTCATTTTAGAACAATCCTGAAGGTTACTGCTAAGCCGTGGAACCCGTGACAATACAAATATACATTATGCACCATGCAGCACTGCTGCTGTTGTTGTTACTAGCAATTAAGATATGGTCAAAGCTGAATCTTGGATACAATAAATGCTCCTTCCCATAGCAACATACTTATCTATAACAGGGACGTTGATATAAGCTTTTCTCAGCATCGTAAGAGGAATGTCATCCAAATGGCTGGAGACTTCTACAGAGAAGAGATGAATATTTAGGCAATAGAGTTGGGAGTGAAGGAGTGTTGGAGGGGATGAGCGTCCATAAATGAAAAAGGAAAGGTAAGTCAGAGAAAAGACAATTGTTAATTGAATGTGAGGGCGGAGAACAAAACGATGAATATGACTGAAGACGGAGTTTGATTTACGTTAGCTTACTACCCACAGTACGTTTTGCTGTCCCAAAAACTATTTGTAGGGTTTCCATAGTGAAGAGTTTAAGAAACCCAGTACAATAAACTCCCCCTTATCTGGGCCTCTCTAATTCAAAGCTCTCTTTATTCCGTCATCATAATTAATTATTTATATAATATCAGAAACGTGCCTGATGCTGAACAGTCATGATCAGAGGCGGGTTCCTGCCCCAAGAACATTACAGTCTAGAATGGACATGGAAGGGACAGGAATACATTCATGAAGCAGAGAAGTCGCAGGTGCTCATGCTTAGCTAAATTACAGGGGAGAAGGGGGATCCTGAAGGATGAGATGGTATAAGGAGAAGCAAAATTTGCAGTTTGTGGGGGTGAAGAGTTAGGGGAGGCCTGATGGAAGAGGTAGGTTTTAAGGGGGATTTGAAGGTTGCAAGGAAGGAAGTTCCAAGCATGGGGGCAAAAATACTAGAAACGCTTTATATTCCTTGCTACTCCTGTGGTAGTATTGTTTAAGTAGAACATCCTCCCCCTTCTCTCCACCTTACCCAGGCATCTCCCTACTATAGAAAGAGTGCCCGCGTCCAGATAAGAGGGTATGTACTTTGATTTCCTCCCACCACAACCTAAGTTCATGCCGCATCTAGGGAGAATGTAAAGGGTACCCAGATCTGGTTACACCACTAGTACGGTCAAGTGTGAAATACAGCCCCAGCCCCCACAAACTTAGCCTACAAACCTTGCTTCTTTCTCTGGGTGAACCGACGGTAGTCTCTCGTGGTCTGGAACAAGGGGGTGGTGCCGCCTAGACAGAAAAGCGCAAGGGATTATTAATGTCCTCCTAAAGCTCCAGATCAGGGTCCCCGGGGCCATCTCATCCATCATTTTACAGCAATTGGGGCTCGGGGGAGAGAAAAGGGGGTTTTAAGTAGTGGGAGTCAAGGGAAAGGGGGGGGGGGGAGAAGGGACGACGATACTACGGCTATGCGCCCCATCCGGTAGAGTCCATCACCTCCTTCCACCTCTCTCCCAACAACTGTGCCCCAGCAAAGACCCGTCTCTTCCCGCAGGGCCCGTCTCAGCGTCAACCTCCTCCCCCACCCCGTTTTTGTCGCTCCGCTGCCTGCATCCCTTCCCACAGGGGGGACTGACCCAGCGGCCCCCGCTCCGCACTCAGGCTGAGCCCGGGCCCCGCGAGGCGGCTCCATCCCCGCGAGGCTGCCACACAAAGCGCCCTCCGCAGCATCGCGCTCCCTCCTGTCCTACAGGCTGAGTCGACGACTACTGGGCGCCGCCATCTTGGGGCAGACTCAGGCAGCTGACCGCCGAGCGGGTGGGTCGTGCAGCCGAGCGTCGAGCTTATCGATGGGGAATGGCGCTGAGGCTTGGGGAGGTGACTGTGACCAAGATCTGGCCTGTGGAGGGAGGGATTCAGCCTGGCTTGAGCCACCCTAGTTATGCCCAAGGGGCTTCAAGTTGGCCTGACCCAGTTCACTTAACCTGGCTCAGTTTGACTCAGCCCTGTTAGCAAGGATGAGCCTGGCTTGGTTTGACTGAATTTGCCCAGGTATTAATCCCGCTCAGTCTGGCCCGTTGTGCTTAGTGGCCTTGTCTGGGTAAAACGGGGGTTAGCCAGTCCCAGCTCGGGCTGTTTGTGGGAGCTGTGGGGGCTAGGACTCCTTGCCAATCACATTTGGGCAATTCCGGACCTGTGCCACCTCTGCTGCTGTTGCGGGTTCCGCCCGCTGCTGCCAGCTCCACGTGGGTCACGGTCCAGGGCTGGGAGCCCCTTTGAGGGCTCGCCCCCTGGGATAGACATCTTCCAGTTGACATTGCCCCCCCCCCTCCCTTGGGGGAGTTGGAGGGAGATATCAGCGGCTTGCAGCACTCCAGGCACGCCCTGTAGGCCAGTTGCTTAAAGGCCAGCCAGTGGTACTATGGGGGTGTGTGACGGTGGGCTGGGTATTTGTTTAGTGAAGGCTTGTGAGGGGGGGTTAGTGTTTTGGGTAGGGGGTAGTATGTTGTGTGAGGTTAGAGATTTTCTTTGGCCTCTGGGTGAGGGGGGCTGGAGAGGGAGTGAATTGGGGAGGGGGATCTTTTCCCCTAGTGTGTGTGTGTGGGGGGAGGGTCCTGAGTGGGATTTGTGAGATCCTGGTGTGAGCAGGTGGGATGGGGGAATTGGTGGGGAGGTGATTTCCCTCACCATGTGGGTGGAGCAGCTGGGGGGCAGGGGGTCTGGCCGGGGTGAGGGGTGGGCGCAGCCTGTGGCGTAACGGAGCCCACTCGGGTTCACCCCAGCCTCCCGGCACCCTGTTACCCACTTGTTAACTGGTCTCTCTTCCGCTGCCACCACCCAGACTATTTACTTAGATTTCCAGTCTCATCCCTCTGGGGAGAATGAGACCTCTTCTGTTTCTTTAAACAGCCAGGCTCGCAAACCAGTATAAAACAGTTCCCAATTTCTGCCGCCTGAGCGTACAGAGGCGTATTCGCTAACACCCACACAGATCTTTTAGATTAAAAAAAGGAATATTACTTTAATGATAATATAAACTCAGCATCACCGCCTGCAACCATGTGAGGTACTTTGAATCCTTGAGCAAAAGCAATTGATCAGAACAGTTTAGGCACAATGGCCTTTTTAGTAGCATCTAGCCTAAACTGGTCCCTCAGATGTAACACTCAATTACTCACAGCTTCAGGTGCACCTTTGCCTTGCAGTAAAGGGGTTCAGTTTAGTCCAAACAGGCCAGGAGCCATTCCCTTAGCTCCATAGCCAAACCAGCTCAGTATCCCAGAGCAAACAGAAGACAAGATGGAGAACTCCCCTGAGAGGTGTGACTTTTCTTTTTAAAAGCCCCCTACCCCTCAGTTGTGATTGGTCCTTGGGAGGTTACCTGGCTGTACCTAGTCCAATCAGAGCATGACCCCTCCAGCCATGCTGGCTGTAGGCCCCTTCCCCTGGAATTGCGAAATCCTGCCATGCGGCGGGTTGCGAAATCAGGCCTAGTCAACCTGGAAACCAGGGTGTCAGTGAAGGTCACCTGGAAAGGGCAGGGTTGCTCCTGGCAGCTTCTGCCACACAGCCATTGGGGTCGTGATGGGGTGGGGGAAATATGGTCCTTATGGGGTGTGTGTGTGAAATCTGTGAGATGGGTCAGGTGTTTGTTGCCTGTCCCTCTCACTTCCCCCCAAGTAGGTGATGAAGCAGCTCATGATCAGAGGACCCCTGGCTGGAATCTGATGCTGCTGAATGTGAGGTCGTGGTTAATAAATCCATTACAGTCCAGGAGTTAATCCTGGCCCATAACGCCGTATGCATTATGGAGACCTGGCTGGACGATGAGTTGGGGCCTATTTTTGCTGATCTCGTGCCAGCCGGGTACTCCATGCAGCATCAGCATCAGTTAGAGGGATGGGGGGGCCGGCGTAGCCATTATTTTAAAGTATTTGTGGTCTGTCAGGAGGTATCGGGTGCAGGCCATATTGGGGGTAGAGGGCCTCCATCTTGTGTTTGATTTGGCAGGGGACAGATTGGGGGTGTTGCTAGTATACCGTGCACCTACCTGTACGGCAGCATCCCTACTCGCCCTGACGGAGCTGGTGTCGGATGTGGTGTTGCGATTCCTGAAGACACTAGTCTTGGGGGACTTCAGCATACATGCTGACGCCAGAATCAGTGGTGTGGAGCATGAGTTCATGGCAACCATGGCCCTGTCCAAAATTGTCAACAGCCCAATGCATGATGTGGGTCATACCCTGGACTTGATTTTTTTGCACCGGCCTTGAGGCGGGGGATTCATTGATGGGAGAGGTGTCAGTAGAACCCTTGTCATGGATGGATTATTACATCCTGTGATCACGTCTCCTGGCGCATGTCTGCCCGTGGAGGGGGTGGGGGTGTAGAACCAATTCGGATGATTCGGCCCCAGAGACTAATGGAACCCGAGCGGTTCTGGAAAGCTCTTGGGGAGTTACCCTCTGATCATGATGACTGCCCGTTCGATGACTTTGTGGCTTTATGGAATACCTGGCTGTTGGAGGCAATCGACCGGAGGGCCCCGAGGCATCTGCTCCCTTGACAACGGCTCCTCAGGCCTCTGTGGTTTACGGAGGGCCTGAGGTTGCTGAAGCGGGAAGGGCGGCTGGAGCGGTGATGGTGCCGTTCGTGTGCTGAAGCTGACAGATTGCAGCATAGAGCCAGTTTACGTGCCTATGCTGTAGCTGTAAGAGCAGCAAAAAAGGAGTTTTTTGCTGCCTGTATAGCCTCTGCAAAATCTCGTCCAGTGGAGCTTTTCCGGGTGGTGAGGGGTTGGTTGGTCCTCCCTCCCTCCACCTGGAATCGGAGGTATCTAATGCCCGCTGTGATATGTTTGATGATTATTTTGCAGAGAAAATTGCTCGGATTCACCACAGCTTCAACGCTGCACTTATTGCAGTGGGTGAACCAGAGGTTATGGAAGTCCCGCCTTGTCTGGTTTTGTGGGATCAATTTCAGTTGGTGTCGTCCGCTAGGGCGGGGGATGTTCTTGGGGCTGTTAGGGCCACCTTTTGTGAACTTGACCCGTACCCGTCCTGGCTGGTTAAGGTCAGCTGGGAGACGGTGGAGCTGTTGCTGGCGGGGGTGTTCAGTGCCTCCCTTTGAGAGAACAAAGTGCCGGGCTGCCTCAAAGAGGCGGTGGTGCTGCCTTTGGTCAAAAAAACATCACTTGACATTGATTCCCTCGCCAGTTATTGGCCGGTCTCTAACCTTCCCTTTTTAGGGAAGGTTATTGAGCGGGTGGTGGCCCAGCAGCTGCATGGGCATCTAGACTGCACTGGTTATCTGGATCCCTTTCAGCGTCCAGTTTTCGTCCGGGCTATGGCACGGAGGCTGTGCTTGTGGCCTTGGTCGACAATCTTTGCCGTGAATTAGATCAGGGTCATTCGACCCTGTTAATTTTGTTAGATCTGTCAGCTGCTTTTGATACCATTGACTATGAGATGTTGGTGACTCGCTTGCATGATCGAGCTGGAGTGGGTGGGATTGTCCTTGACCGGTTCTGCTCCTTCCTGGCTGGGAGAACTCAGAGTGTGGTGCTTGGGGGTTGTTCTTCAGCTCCACGGGACCTCACGTGGCATCCCGCAAGGTTCTATTCTGTCCCCGCTCTTGTTCAACGTGTATATGCAGCCACTTGGCAATGTTGTGAGCCGGTATGGGGTGCGGTGTCATCAATATGCTGATGACACCCAACTCTACCTCTCGTTTTCATCTGACCCAGACCCGGCAGTCTCGGTGCTTACCTGATGTCTGGCAGCTGTTGGGGATTGGATGAAGGCGAGCCGACTGAAGCTGAATCCCGACAAGACAAAGGTGATGGTGGTGGGAAGGGCAGTGACTGTGACAGTTCCCATCATTGATGGGGTCCGCTTTCCGCTGGTATCCCAGGTCCATAGTCTGGGTGTGCTCCTTGATCCGCAGCTCCGCCTGGATTTCCAGGTGGGGACTGTGGCGAGGAGTACGTTTCGCCAATTACATCTGGTGCGATGACTTTGGCCGTATGTTTCAAATAGTGACCTGGCCACCATCATCCATGCTTTTATTACCTTGAGATTGGACTATTGCAATGCACTGTACGTGGGGCTACCTATGATGACGGTACGGAGACTGCAGCTAGTGCAGAATGCTGCGGCCCGTCTCCTTACGGGGACGGGTCGCCGTGAGCACATTACACAGGTGGTCCGGGCTCTGCACTGGCTGCCTATAGTCTTCCTGGCCCAATTCAAGGTATTGGTTTTGACCTATAAAGCCCTATACAGCCTTAGCCCGACTTACCTGCAGAACCGCCTCGCTCTTCGCACTCTGGAGCGGCCTCTGCAGTCCGCTGGGCCTGGGCCTTGTGTCTGGGCCTTGGCTGAGTGCAGTTCCTCGAGGTCGGTTTAACCCGACTCTGGTTGGCTGAATTATCCAGAACCAGCCTGTCCCTGCTGGCTTTGGCCGTTTGTTTTAACCTGACACAGTTCAGCTCTGCAGCAGCCTGGTTCTGTTGGGCGTCTCTAGCTTTGCTCACAGTTTCATATATATCCTGCCCTGGTTATGATTTTTAATTATTTACATAGTGCCACCAATTTGCCTGGCACTATGCAATCATTAATTAGACACAGATTCCTGCCCTAGGATGGAGAAGGGCTAGAGCAGGAGTGGGGAACCTTTCCCCTCCCGGGGGCCACTTGGAAAGCTTGCATAAGCTCCGAGGGCCGCATGGAAGTTGGAGCGGGGCTGCTTAAGGGATGCGCTCGAGGAAAGGAGGGCCCAAATCATGGATTTGAGCCATAGAACTGTCCCCTATCCTTGTTTGCATCACCTCATCTCTGCTCCTTTACCTTGAGCTCAGTTTCTCAGTGACTGGAGGTAAGAATTGGATCCAAAGACCAGATCCAGGAAGCAGAAAGGGGCCACATAAAAACTTGCCGTGGGCCGCATTTGGCCCCCGGGCCTGAGGTTCCCACCCCTGGGCTAGAGGACCAGGAGAGACAGTGCTGCTGGCAGCCAGGTGGCTGTTCCTACCCTGGGCCCCTCCGGCTGCTACCAGGAGTTTGGATTGGAGGATCAGAGATGAACAATCCGTGAACTTCAAACCTGAGATTCACACCAAGCTCAAGCATCATGGGTTCATGGTCAACACGGTGGAGAGGGGTGACTTTGGGGCATGTTAAAATGCACAAGAGATTGTGAGACATCCAAGTGGTATGGTAACAAAGTCCAGATAAGTGCTATAGTCAGCCAGCCACCTGCTGAGCTGGTAATCCTGTTTTCTGCTCTTATTTTGCAAAATTAATGTCTATTACTTATAATAATGCCTATTAATTGCTACTTATTAATTCTAATTTTGGTTTTTAGTTGCCTGCACCCGAAGATCTCTTGTCATGTCTAGAACGTCTCATGCTGCCCTCCCAGTCAGTGGGAGCCCAGGGGTGGCTGCGTAGAATGTAGGTTGGGATTAGGGCACTGACAATGCTGTCAGGAAATCAGAGAGTATTTATGTCTTAGGGTCCAGGACAGAGCAGCTGCTAGGTGGCATGGTATTTGCAGCCACTGCATGCATTTACAGTGTGTGCGCATGTGTCCATGTTCACTGAGTGGAGGGGCTGCGGAGCACCCATACACATGGAGTGGGGAGGGATTCTAACGGGTGGCTCCCAGGGTGGCCATCGTGCCCACTCAGGCAGCCTTCATGCACTCTAGGCACCATGGACCGACTGTGCAAACAGTTCATAAGGGCAGCAGTTTCCCCTCCCCACAAGCTGGCAACACTCCCCATCTCAAGCCCCACCCAACTGCTCACCATTTGCCACGGCACACAGCTGTGGACACCATGGAAAAAGGAAGCAGCTGCAGCAGCAGCCAGTAACCCCTTCCTGCCCAGGAGCTGGTGCTGCTGGCGGGCCTGGGCTACAACTGAGGCACATACTGGGCAAGACATGCAGGAAGCTGTTGTCCTCCATGGCATTGGCTCTTCTCTTGTGCATTGGGGGTGGGAAGGAGCTTGTTGTGATTTGATCCAACTCCCTATTTATTAGGGCTGCAACTTGATTAAAGAAATCGTAGTTGACTGAGCTGTAGAATTTTAGTTGACAAATCGGTTAATGAATCGATTAAAATGTGCACATGATTTACATAGCTTGCATAAATGTCTAAAAAGTGAATAATTCACCAGAAATTGTTGTCCAATTGTTAGACATGTTTAATGAACATGTTAAAGTGCTTAATGGACATTAAAGAGCAGAAAAAGTGATAAACAAAAAATGGCCTGCCTTCTTTGGGCTCTACAGTGGAACTTCTACTGTGTCATTCTGCAACCAAGGGGGGGCGGGGGTAAGACCGCCCAAGGCGGGGCAACCCGTGTGGGAGTGTGCGCTTGCCCAGTCATACTTGGAGCAAGGCTACCAGGCTGTGAGTGACAGGAGGTAGCGCCCATCACGCGCAGCCACATCATAGCCAGGGGCTAGCTCTCAGCTGGGGGGGCGGGGCAGGAACTCCTGTGAACGACGCCTCCGCTCCGAGCTGCCCAGCTCTTCTGGCCCTGCAGTGTGGCGAGGCAGATTGCTCACCACAGGGCAGGCAGGGATTGGGCCCACCCGTTCATCTGGCTGCAATCTTTGAATCTTCTTGTTTGACTAGTCTAGTGGGGCAATCTTGCAAAGGGCTTCTGACTACTCTGCTAGGCACCCTATAGCTAGTCTACCCAGCTCTGCCTTTCCCCTGGGCTACAGCAGCATTGCCAGCTCTCAGAATTTTAGCTTAATTTGTGTCCTATATAGCGTTCTTGTTAAAGTCCAGCTCCACAAACCGTGACAATCTCAGCTTTCAGTTAAAAAGAAAAAAAATATTATGTTCTTTTGCCCTTATGGTCAAGGATGGTTACCTAAAGGAGAGACCAGAAGACTAATAAAAAGATTAAGGGGGAGGGGGGATTTTAATTGAGTGGTGACCCATTAATCAATTAAAGGTTGCAGCCCTACTATTTATTCATTCCACACCACTCATGATTGTAGAGACCTCGATCCTATCCCCTCGCAATCATCTCTTCTCCAAGCTGAAGAGCCCTAACCTATCCAGCTTCTCTCTGTACGGAAGCCATCCCATGCCCTTCATTTTTGTCATCCTTTTCCAGTTCTACTATATTTTTTTAGAAATGAATTGCTTGCAGCAGTCCTGGCCCTGCTGTATTGAGTGTCTGCTTTGCTGCAGCAGTGAGCACAGGGCTGGTGTGAGAGGAGTTCATTGTGGTAACTGTTCTCGGGCTGGCCCAATCCCCCAGCTATGCCAACCTCGTCACTCCAGCAGCTGATCCAAGTGGGAGGCAGTCCAGGTCCCACCCATCCCCAATCCCACAGGTTACATTATCAAAAGGAAAAAGAAAAAACACCTTGCAAAAAGTTTAATTTTAGATTGAACATCACAACAAGGTTAAAGGAAACAAGGCAAATATTTAAAAAACCTGGAGTCAAACCCTCTCTCTAAAGTGAACATAGCAGAGATCTGGAGAACAAGGGAGCGATGCACTTTACAGCACAACATCTTACCTGTGTAGTGTCTCCCCCACCTTCATCCCCTTTCCCTGCCATTACAGCAACGCACAGGCAGCCTGTTCCATGGGGCAGCAGAGGGAGCAGCTGGCAGAACCAGCCATGCTCCAAACCATGTTATACCTAGCAAGCGGTGGTGAGTGGCTAAGTGCTTGCTTGCTGTTCTACTTCTAGGCTGGGGCTAGGAGGGCTCCCCTAGGGTGTTTTTAAATGAGCAAGGTGATGGGGGTGTTGGCCACAGCGTGGCTCTGCTGCGGAGCACCCACGCAGGTGGAGAGCAATTCTGACAGGCGGCTCCCAGCGTGGCTACTGTGGCCACAGAGACAGCCACCGCGCACTCCCCCTGCCATGGACCATAGGGCAGGGGAAACCGTGCCAGGCTGGCCTTTGCAAGTGACATGTCCCAGGTGTGAGCGCTGGAGAGCCCAGGCTCTCCAGCGCTCCCAGCCAGTTTTTGTGCTTTGCAAAAGCCATCTTCCCCTGCCCATATTGCTTAGGAGTGGTCTGGCATGGCTGGCTGCCACCATTCATATGGGCAGGGGCTCCGTGGCCACCTGTTGCCATGCATCCATTGGGCCTGCCCTGCATGGAGGACTGGATTTCCCAGCAGCGTTCTGTGCAGGGCTGAGTGGGTGCCCCGAGGCTGGGGAGCGTGCCTCCGGCCACTCCCAGGTAGTTGGATCCGTGGCTCCTAGGTGGCCATGACCGGTAGCATCTCATTTGAAAACAACCCTAGGCACAGCTTCACAGGCACCCTCTCCCCTACAGCCTCTGCTGAGACCAGCTTTTGCTGCCTGCCTATCCCAAACCAATCATGCTCCAGGGTGGGCAAAAAAAATCCCATTTTCACTTTAAAAAAAAAAGAAAAAAGAAATTCCCCACTGCTAAGAAGGCAGAAAAAAGTGGCATTCCCTCCCCCACAATTTTTTTTTTTCTTTAAAAATGGTTTTCTTTAAAATGAAGATGTTTGGAAAATGCTGTCCTAGAAAGCTAGAAAACTCCTCCTGTCTTCTCTGATCTAGAGGTAGAAATTTCTCTTGATCATTCTCATGAGTTGCCAAGTCCCCTCTTCACAAATCCCACTTTTTAATAAGCCAGAACAGACAGAAACAAATAAATAAATAACACAGAATTAGCTTGGATCTGAGAAAGTGCAAAGAGAATCCTCTCTGGCCAGTCGAGCTGTGCTCTGAAAGCCCAGCCAAGGCAGCAGGAGGCTGAGCCTGTAAACTTTTCTTTAGGGGCTTTGTGGAGTCCACAGTCATGTCTCGCTCCATCGCTCCCATCCCAGCAGTACAAGAGCAGCAGTAATGGGAGGCAGCAGCTACAGACTAAGGCCAGATCCCAGAGAGAATAGCTGCCTGACAGACTCCACTCGCCTGGTAGATTCTCAACAATCCCCTTTATTTCCCTTCTGTGTCACAGCCGATCACCCTCTCCCCCAGCCGAAGAGAGGAGCCCTCTTCTCCCTGAGCTGTTCAGCACCGGACAGCCTGCTCTCTGTGTAGCAGACCCTGCTCAGAAACTAGAGGGGCTGCAAAAGGAGGCACAGAGGGCCTGTGTTCTCTTGTACTCTCCCAGGAAGTCCAGGGGAGTGGAGGGCACTGAGTACCTCACAAGTCTGGGCCCTGAGCTTCCTGCCTCAGCGAGCTGGGTGTCCCACTCCTCGGCTGGCAGCGGCCATGCACTTTCCTCACCCCCTCCGGAGCCAGATGACAATCCTGAGAGCAGCGATGGTTGTGATGAGCGTATCGGACATGAGCGCTGGGTCTGTGGAAGCCTGGAAATGTGAATAGTATATGCGCTGGTGCAGCTGCTGGGTCCCCTCAGAGCCGGCGGAGGTTATTCAGGCCCTCGGTCCCGTCGATTTTTAGCCCCCGCAGCAGGGGGAAGTCCATCAGTGGCTCCTTCAGAAAGACCGTGTCCTCCTGGAAACTCTGGGAGCAAAGACCCATTTCGGCCTGGCCACCGTGGAACCACAGATTCTCGTAGGGCTTGGGGCTGGGGGTCATGTTGTCCAGGAGCGGCTGCGTGGAATCCGACCGTGTGTAGAGAGGGGACGGGGCCTGTTGGTCGCGGTAGCCATCCCAGACCACCTGGGCATACTGCACAGCCCCTGTGCCATTCACATAAGAACTAGGCCTTGTCTCCTTGCTGGGCTGGCCAGAACTGCTGTGGTGGACATAGGATTTGGGGAGGTTGCACATGGGGGCTGGGGTGGAGTTGGTCATCCTCCAGGTCGGGGGCTTCTTCTTTGCTTCCTTATCAAGCACTGTGATGGCAGAAATGTTGACTGGGCTGGGCTCACGTGCACTTTGTGCCTGGAGAGTTTCCTGGGGAAGAGAATGGGGGAAGAGGTTAGAAGCTTGGGGGGGTGGGGGGACTGTGGTGGCAAGGCAGAGAGGCTCTGCACTCATTTGACCCAGTGGCATTCCTCGGTTTGTCTGTCAGGTCAGGGACCCGAGTTCACTGCACCAAAAAATCTTAAATTCTGCAACCAGTGAAGCCAAATTCTGCAAATTCACTGCGAGCATTAATAGTTGCATAATGAACTTGGTTTGCATAACTATGCATGCTGGGAAGCAAATTTGCAACAGGTTTGACATAGAATCACAACGTTGCTAATCAAACACAACTCAAATCGTCTAGAATTTCAGCACCCCAGAATTCCCACCCCATATTAAAACCCCAGACCTCCCTCACCCAAACATAGGGCCTTCAGACCCCACCCACCCGCAGTTCATCTCCCCGGGGCCTTTTTACCCTCGGGTCATGGTCACACATCCCGGACAGATGGCAGCTGCAGCAGCAGTTTTAGTTTGGGGTCAGGCGACAAGTTTATGTCTGAGCCAGGATTTAAAGATCCTGGAGACAGCCCCCACTGCAGTGTCACTGCAATTTCAGCCTGGCACTGCGAGGATTGGCTGATTCTGCAAAAATCACTGCAAATTGCGGCAACGCAGTCAACTCGGGTCCCTGGTTATAGCTTTGAAGGCTGCATCTGACCAAGTCTGAAGTGCCCATAGGGTTTCTGGCCGTTTGGGACGGTGTAAGTAGGTGGTGTTTGCTCTCACTCTCCATCTAGTGTGGTTTTTTCCTACCAAGAAAGACCCTGCCCCTGCTCCATGCTGGCATTGCGGGACGGGGCCTTCATACAGCGTCACATCAGGCAAGAGGGCAACCCCTAGCTCCCACAGAACTCAGGAGCAGTAGTGCCATCTCACAGATGAGGAAACCAAGGCTCAGGGAAGGGAAGCAATTGGCTTATGGTCACACAGCAGCTCCCTGGCAGAATCAGGCCTATGGCAAAGGAGGGGGGGGGGCATGGGGAGGCTCTGCTGCTGTACTTTTTTTTTTTTTTTTTTTGCACCCATCCCCCAAGTAAGATCCGGGTTCTCCCATCTCAGTTTGTTAGACTGAGACTCAGATGAGTGACTGTTGGCCTAAGGCCGGAGAGTAATAATTGCCTCCCTGATAAGAAAATGTCTGCATGGTATGTGAACTTCTGAATGTAAACACAATTGCCCTTCCCCCTGTCATGCCTGTGTTGGGGTTGGCTGGGGTTGTGGGCTTTTTGCTGGCTGACATTAGTGGAGATTATTGATATTATGTTCGGAGTGGTTTCCCTCCCTCTCCTGGTGAGAGCGGGTTTCCCTCCCCTCCCCTCCCCTCCCGGCAGTAGCTGGGGGTGGTGGGTTGGAAAGTTGTGGAAGCGGATGGAATGACGGTATTGGAAGTGGTAGGGGGGATGTGTTATATGATGGGGTATGTTTAATAGTATATGTTAGCTATGGATTAATTGATTTAGGGAATGATGAATTGTTATCTCTACCTTAATTGAATTGTTAGAGCTTTATAATTGTTGGAGGGAATGGATTTGGCAAATTGGTTGGTCTATAGTGGATCTTACTGTTTATTATGTGTCGTGTGATCTGATGTTATGTATTTCTATTCTTATTTTGTAAGCCGCCTCGAGTCGCCTGTGGCGAGAGAGAGCGGGATATAAATTTAAAATGATGATGAATGTTCTAGCTACGGGCCTGCCAGGAATTGAACCCAGGTAGGGTGGCCAGATGCAAATTTTAGAAGACACGTATGAGAAATACAGGTTGCAGGGCTCCAATGGCACCAATATAGCCCTGCAACCTGTATTTCTCATAAGTGTCCTCTAAAATTTGCATATCTGGTCACCCTAAACCCAAGTCTCCTGATTCCCAGCCCAGTGTGCTGTTTCCTGGTCCATGCCACCCTCTCCTAGTTCTGCTGTTCCATCCCTAGAGCATGGGGGCGCCTCCTGAGCGCTTTTCCCCCGAGTTCTGTATGATGCTGCAGGTGGAGGGGAGCACTGTTTGCCGTTCAGCAGGGCCTCTGCCTTCCTTACCTCCTGCAGGTCTGCTGGCTCCCACTTGCCCAAGCTGCTGTTGGCCGGATCAGGGATGCTGGGCCAGAACTGATTCTTCATCCTGTGCATCACACGAGAGAGATGATCAGGGAGACACTAATGGCTGTTCGCGAGAGAGGGGAGATCTATTCCTGTGCCCCATGGCTGAGCTTTGCCAGTTCCCATGCAGGCTACAGCCCCACATGTGCTTTCTCTCCCACAGACTCTCCCTCCTATAAGCGCATCCCTCTCTTCCACTGAGGGGTGGGGAGGAGCTAGAAGCAGGGCGGGCCTTCCTCTTAGTCAGTTCTCTGGCCAATCAGGGATCTGACTGCGTGAAAAAGCCAGTTCTTTGCCTGTTCCTAGCTAATCAGGACCGTGGGGCAGGGTTGGCCTTCACAGCATTGCTACAGATAAGATGTTTGTAACATTTCACAATCCCTTTACAACTATTTCCCCAGTTCCCCGTGTGAAAGGGGGTGGGGAACCTGCTGCTTTGCAATACGACTCCTGGGTAGAAACAAGAGGAAGGATCTGTAGCACTTGGGAGAGGCCAGCTCTGGGGGGGATGGGCACTTAGCTGGAAGTTGGTGTTTTGGTGGGGGGGATGCTGGGTTGAGTTTTTGGGGTGTCCACCAGCTGGTAAATGGAAATAGGTAGGATATAAACACTGCCAATTCCCTGTAGTTTTGGCCTGGGCTGTGATTATTTACAAGCTTAGCCTGTAGCAGGTATTCATCCTGTATGGCATACAGCAGGGCTATTACACTCACAGCCAAGAGCCAGACAGACCCAAGTAGCTTGTGCCAAGGTAGGGAACCAAACCTAGGTGTCCCGAGTCCCAGGCTCGCACCCTAAACATTGGGTCGCCCGGCCTCTCTGAGCTAGGGTTGCCAGATAGGTACATTTTTCCAGGCCACTTATGAAACATACATGTTGCAGGGCCTGCACTGGGACCATCAGTGCCAATGCAAGCCCTGCAACATGTATGATTCATAAATGGCCTGGAAAAGTGTACCTATCTGGCAAGCCTACTCTGAGCAGCACCATGGGAACTCTGTGTGCGCCTGCTGCGGTATCCCAAGAAAACAGCCAACTAATGAGGTTCTGCCAATCCTTTGCCCCCCCTGCCTGCCTACAACACTCACCGGTTGTTCCTCTGGAAGCAGAGAGTGAGCCCAATGATCGCAAAAAGGAGCATTCCAAAGGGGAGGAAGATGACTAGGATATCCTTCTCATCTGCGGAAGAGACAGGAGGCCCGGTTATTGTAGAGAACAGTCAGCACGGCAGCCCAGAAGGTCACTCCATGGGGCTGGGGCAAAGGAGATGGATCTGGGGGCTTTTTTTTGTGCTGAGCAGCTAGAGCTGCCCAGGGAATGAGGGCGGGGCCTCTAAATGTGATGCTGTCCCCTGGAGATGGACCTGAGTCATCCAGGCCAACACCACAGATGTTTTTACTTGTTATGTTAGGGGCATGCTTTGTGTTGGAAACATACATTTGTTGTAGTATGTCCTCATTTATTTTATTTAAATTTGCATCCTGCCTTTCCCTAGGGCTGAGGCCCAAAATACATAAAATAACTATACATGCATAAAGCCATTTAAAAATCCCCCACTTGAATCCTAGAATGACATATCTCCCAGCATTTTGATTGGCTAAAGAGGGATGAGCCCTGCCCCCTCAACCAATAAGCTCCACCCCACATCAAAGAAACTTCACCCCTCTCAAACCTATGTGCATGCACCCCCCTCCCAGCATTCCCAGTGCATAAAGTGGGACAGAAGTTCTCCTGCTTCTCATTCCCCTTGGCTCCTTGTCATTCCATCATCTCCCCCCTCGGTCTCTCAAAGGCGTTTCCTGGGAGGCAACCAGAAAAGAGGTGCCTGAGGCTTGAATACCAGTCTTTTTGTCTCCGTTTTCTGAAAGAGGGACTTTGACCTCCTGAAAGAGGGACATTGGGATGCAGGAACAAAAGAATGACTGTGTCACCTGTGGCATCTACCACCGTGGGCAGCTTGCTGTGTGCAGACTCTGAGGGAATAATCAGACACCCTCCACTAGCCAGGATGGAGCCAGTCCTAAGGTAGCACTGGATGATCAGATGCCATCCACTAGTCAGGATAGCACCGGTCTGCAAATAGCACCGGATGATCCGATGCCATCCACTAGTCAGGATAGCACCGGTCCTCAAGTAGCGCTGGACAATCAGATGTCCTCCACCGGCCAGGATGGCACTGAGCCACAGGGAGCGCCGGCACTGCACCATGTGCTTTGGCTTGGGCCTATCAGGACTTGCCCTGGGACTGAAGGGGGATGAGCAGGACATGCCTACGGCTTCCTCTCTCCTATATAGGGGGCCTGCTGTCATTTCAGCCTTGGCTGAATCTGTCTGGATCGCCTCCTGCAGCTAGCTGACATTCCTGCTTTCTACCTCAGTTCCTGCCTCTACCTTATCCACTAGGGGTGAGAATATCGGTATCGGATTAATCCGATAATCACTGGTATCGGCATACCGTTTTTAAAACATTGGCCGCTTTACCGTTTTTTTTACATCGCGGCCCTTGAAGTAAATGGCCACAATGTAAAAAACCCCCGATAAACTGCCCAATGTTAAATAACGGGTATGCCGATACCAGTAAATCTGATACCAGGGAGATCCGATACCAATAAATTCGGTATTCTCCCCGGTGTCCCACCCACTGTCGTCTGATAGTTCCTGGGCTCCTGCTGGATTCTTGTATCTTAACTTCGACCTGAGCTCTGTTTCCCTGCCTTGGCTTACCACCACCCAGTGTCTTCCTTACCTTGATCCCTGCTCTTTGGATTGCTCTCTGGACTGCGACTAGGACCCGGCCTGACTATGAGCATTGGACTTCCTTTCTGTCGGGACGCCTGTATTCGAGCTGCCGTCTGGGTTTTGAACTTGGACCAGCTTCTCGGCTACGAACTTGGTTTTCCCATCTTGCCCTGGTGCCAGCTCTCCAAACCGTTCCATGGACTATGACCCTGGCCTAACAAACACACGAACTTCCGGCACCTGGGTGAGTGCTTCTACCAGAGCTGGGGTTGTGCCTGCCTATAGCCACGACAGACTGTCCCTCCTCAGTAGGGACTGTGAGGAGGTATGGAATGTTGGCTGCTCAACTGGCTGAATGGCTTTTGAGTTCACTGTGCCTCCTCCCTCACCGTGACTGTGTGTGGACAAGGACACGTGCCTGTCCCTGTCCTCGCACACTTACTTGGGTCCTGCAGAGCAGTGGTGGCAGGAGGAGGTTCCGGTGAACATCAGCCACCACTGCTGCACCGCCACTCTTGGCACACCAATCAGCATCTGGGTAGCTGCTGCATGTACCAATGTCTACCCGCAAGCTGTTAAGTATGCAGAACCCGATCTGTCCTGAGGATTGCTTGTGCTAGGCATTAAGTGTACTATTGTGCCTTCAGACTGCCCCAGTATCCTGGCATGTGCAGGATTTGGCCCCCTCTTTGCCTTCCTGCTGCTGTCAAAGGGCTGGCTTCCTTGCTTCCCTGGCCACTGCTCTGTGTCGCTCCCAGCTCTAGAGCCAATCAAGCCCCTGTTCTTACTCAGCAATGTCGTGACGAGGGTCATGATGGTGCTGTTGGTACCGCCGACAGCTGTGGAGGCCATTATATGCACCTTGTACATCCTCGACGACTCCAGGCCTTTGATAGTGAAGGAACGCGAGGAGGCGTTCAGAACCGTACCTAGGGAGGGAAGCAAGGCAGCAGCTGTTAGCAATCCCAGCATCCTCTTGCTGTGCGTGCGCAAGCTTTAGTCCCCCCTAGTACCTGACATCAGCCTCCCAACTGGAAAATCCAGAGCCCTGCACTGAGTCCTGGAAGTCATTGGCTGCACCAGGCTAAACCCTGCTCAGGCCCAATGACTGTCTGGAAAAGGAGGATCATGATGTTGAGTTGCCACCTTTCTGCACTTGAGGGGAAGCCCCAGTTTTCTGGGTCAGCCTAAGGCATCCTGGGTAATCTGGAGAAATCAGGAATTCCGGGGGCAGCCACTTCAGGCAGGGGGCAGGCTATAGGGCTTTCCCACCATTATAGCGCATCATGACACCATGATGCTACACAAGGAATAGAGAGATGTCAGAAAAGGGTGTGGCAGCCCCTTTATTAATTATTTATTATTATTATTATTATTATTATTATAAGCATTTATATAGTGCCAGCAATGTACCTGCCACTGATGTGGCTCCACCTCCTCTGAGTGAGGTGGAAACCCTAATCCTGCGGTCGTGTCCCCTAGAGGGATGTCTCGACATTCAAGGAACCAGTTACTCTGATCACACATACACATAGGGTTGCCACCTATGCAAATATTTAAGGAACCCTTATGAAAAATACATGTTGCAGGGCCTGCATTGGCACCTTATGAACATATTTTTCATAGGTGTTCCTTAAATATTTGCATAAGTGGCAACCCTACATACACATGATGTGCACATACACACCGTTACGGGAGAAAGGGAACCCCCTGACTATAGACCTGAGTGAGACCATCTGTTACCAAATCCACTTACTCCTCCTCCCCGCACCCTCGGCCCGCATCCGTTCACCGAGCCGGACGCTATGAAATCAAGGGGATGACATCCATGTACCCCCATGGAGGGTCCAGCCTATGCTAACTGACTCTAGTCCAGCCTCTGGGTTGGGGATAGGGGCAAGAAGCAATGGATTTAAATTACGGGAAGGCAAGTTTAGATTCAGTATTAGGAAAAACTTCCTAACAGTTCAAACGGTTCAGCAGCGAAAAATGCTGGCTAGGAGACGGCGGGATCACCTTCCCTGGAGGTTTTCAAGGAAAGATTGGACAGGGATCAGTCAGGGACACGTTAGATATATAGAGCATCTTGTCTCAGGCCTGGGGACTGGACTAGAGGGCCAGGCCACTGAGGTATCTTCATATGTCTCCATTTCTCTGATTCTCTATATTATCCAGTCACTTTAGTAGCAAAGCTCATTCGTTTGTGGCTGAACAGGAAATACAGCCCAGGTTCTTCTAACAAGCAAGCCTTTAGTAATCTCTAGTGCTAACACCCTTCCCCCTGCGTCTTGTCCCCCTGCATGGGTAAGCCCCTGTTCCTTTCACATTCAGATTTCAGAGGGATTGAGATGATTATCATTTCTGTAGTGCTTTCAGAGGGCTTTCAAATCCTTATCTAGTTCGCCCACACAACAACCCTGTGAGATAGGTCGTTAGTATTCCCATTTTATAGATGGGGCACTGAGGCTGAGACAATGGTGACTTGCCCAAAACAACGCAGTTCATAGCTAAAACGGGATTTGAATGCTGGTCTCCCAGGCACGTGTCAACACTTTATCCACTAGACTTCACAGACTCTCAGAAAGCCAGATTCCTTCAGGATCTCAAGGAATCTTGTGCTCTTCCAAACAATCTTCCACCCGCATCACCTCCGTCACGCACACACACTCCCAGCCAAGCTGCGTGCAGCCCATCTCTGGAGGGGCCACGACAAGCCCCGCGCTTCCCATCTGCTCCTGCTGCTATCTTTGGGCGTGTTTCACAGAGGGAGATTAAAGACAAGGAAGTTTGTGGTGCCGGGGCATGAGATGAATAGGACTTACTGAACGTCTCCTCGCTGGGGCTGACCCAGAAGATTGTGTAGTGGGTTATGAAGCCGTTCTGCATCTCAATCGGGAGGGGATCCCAGCTCAGCTCAGCTTCCGATTTGCTGATGCTCTTCAGATGGAGCTTGGGGGCACTGGAGGGAGCTGTGTGGAGAGGGCAGACAGCGAGGGGGCAAAGGTTACAGGCGCCTCATTGCAGGACAGGGGGGGGTCTCAGCCCTCTAAATACTTTCCAAGCAATGTTCTTTCAGGAACCACCACCGAGTGCGTAGCAATAAAACAACCTCCACTTCCCCAACCTTTCCTGTGAACCCTGATCTGACCATCTGGCTCCAGCCAGAATGGTCTCCCCGGTTAACCATGAGCAAGGCCCCTGTTCCATAATAGGGGGGAGGGGAAGAGGGCTTTCCCCACTGTCCCAGCTGGCATTTCTACATCTCTCTTGCCCTGGTGCAGAGCTGCTGTTAGTTGCTGCGGCCAGGGGTGTAGCTAGATTGGAATAGGTACTGGGGCAGACGTTGGCATAGGCCCCGCTGTCTCCCATCCCAGTGGTAGGAGGGGATGGACCTGTACCTGGTCCCATGCACCTTTCCCTATTATAGCCCTTGGCTGCTGCCCTCCTCCTGCATTGCTTTGAGCTTGTGCAGCCATTCAGGATAAAGGGCACCCCAGAAGCACCTACCTTTCTGACTGGAATAGGCTGTCGTGTGCACGGGCAGTCCCACCCCGTCCTTGTACAGGGGGTAGACAGAGATATTGTACATCTGGAAGGGTTCGATGTTTTCTGGAGGGGAGAACAAGGAGCTTTTCAGTTAGCAAAAGGGACATCCTTCCTCCCCACTCGCCTGCCCACCAGGTCTGAGAGCGTGGCTCTCACGGCTGTGCCAGTGTGCGCCTGGCTGGCATTTCCATCAGACACAGCTCCTGGGCCACAGTGCAGCCACCATGTTATCTGTACGAGCCAGCAGCAGCAGCCAAGGGCAGGTGGGTGGGATACCTCACTGGAGACAAGGATTATGCAAAGGGAAGGGAAGCAAAATCTGGATGCACAAGGGGATCAGAGGCAGCAAGGAGGATACTTAAACTATCTTCTCTCCCTGTCCCATGCTGTCCCCCATGGAATTCCATGCCTGGAATTCCCTTCCTGAACACATTCACTCTGCTCCCTCCCTTCTGATCCTTCTTAAAAACCTACTGCTTCAATGAGGTTTTCCCTAGCTCCTCACCCCTACAGACTGTTCAGGGATGCTCCTTCTACTCTCCTTCATTCAGGATCCCTCTTCTTCCCTGTAAATAAGCTAAACACATACACCTGTGACTTCTCCACTTCATGAACCTCTTCCTGTGTTCCCTCTCCCTCATCTCTCCTCCCTTGTCCATGCTAGATTATAAGCCCCTCAGGGCAGGGATCTGTTTCTAATGAATCAGTGCTGAGTACATAACACGGCTGGCACTAAGTAAATAATTAATAATAATAATAATAGTAGTAGTAATAATAATAATATTGTGCAGAGATATCAGGACTGAAGGGGGGAAGATGCTGCAATGCAGGGATACTGTCCAGCGGAGTAACCAACCACAGTCCAAAGTAGCGTGTGAGGGCAGCCACACATAGGGTGACTATACCTCCCCTTTAAAAGAGGATGCTTATGAAAAATACATGGTGCACGGCTGCCCTGTAATCAATGTAGCCCTGCAACATGTATTTTCCATAAGCATCCTCTTTTAAAGGGGAGGCATGGCCACCCTACACCTCGCTAGGGAAGAGGAAGGGGGATATGTCCTCCCTGGGGGGGGGAAAGAAGAGACAGTCCCTTTAATTTTGGTCCCCATGTCTCTCCACGCCTCCCCTCCCCCCCCATTTTAATGCTCTTGATAGGCTGGGGCTGCCAAGCTATAAAAATGTCTCTTTAACCTGCGGATCTTTGCAGCTGCCTCCGTTCAACCCAGGGAAAAGCCGCAGCTCTGGGCACTGAGTAGCTCCTAGTGCTCGGCAGCTTCTGCGGCTCTAGTGTACAAGCAGCTGATCAGTGTTCGGAGCTGCGTGTGTTCCTCTGTCTGAGGCTGCTGCAGGTGGCAGCGGTGGCTTTTTGGTTAAAGCTAGCTGCTCAAGGGACTTCTGAACTGGCCAGGACTGAGTGTCTCTGCTGTGGAGACTTGAATCACAGAGATCTGGGTCCAACTCCCAGCTCTGCCACAGGTTCCCTGTGTAACCGTGGGCATGGGGGGGGGAGGTGTGTCTCAACACCTCATCTACACCTGTCTCTTATACACATCTAGATGTGTATAAGAGACAGGTGCTCGGCAGCTTCTGCGGCTCTAGTGTACAAGCAGCTGATCAGTGTTCCTCTGTCTGAGGAGCTGCGTGTGTTCCTCTGTCTGAGGCTGCTGCAGGTGGCAGCAGTGGCTTTTTGGTTAAAGCTAGCTGCTCAAGGGACTTCTGAACTGGCCAGGACTGAGTGTCTCTGCTGTGGAGACTTGAATCACAGAGATCTGGGTCCAACTCCCAGCTCTGCCACAGGTTCCCTGTGTAACCGTGGGCATGGGGGGGGGGAGGTGTGTCTCAACACCTCATCTACACAATGGGGAATCGGGACACATGTTCTAGCCACCCCAGACCCAGTCTGTATCTTCCAAGCAAGTGCAGCTCAATCTAGTGATCAAGGCTCCAGTTTCAGTCTCTCCCATCTCCTACCTTTTATCTGCACCCAGGTGGCACTCCCTCCCCGCTCCTTCTGCCAGCTGACGTTGCTGCTGCCTTGCTCCGCAGAGGACACCGTATGCCACTCGATGATGTAACCGGTGGCCAGGGGCCTGGGTGGATTCCACTGCACCTGGAAGCTGTGATCATTGCAGGGAGATACTTGGATCCTGGGCAGAGGACGACATGAAAACGGGGCATTGGAGAATGTGGGATGAGGGGCATCATGAGCACCTGAGATCGCAGTGGATGCTGTGGGACTGGGTTTCAGGTGTAGGCCTTAGGGAAGATTACCTGGAAGCCAAGGAACGCCTACCTTTTTTCTCAAAGAGGACAATTTCTTTTGCAGGGGATGGGCCTGCTGCATTATAGGCTGTGAGGTAAACCCTCTTAATTTCTGCTGACGTGGAGAAATCACAGTGTGTCTCTGTGGTGTTGCAGATGGTTGCTGGGTCTCTGTTCTTCTGCCCGGAGTTAAGGGAGACCCAGTAGCTGAGGGCTTTGCTGCCAGCATCTTTCTGGCTCATGGTCTGCATGGAGTGAATAAGAACAGAGAGGAGCTGCAGAGTTGGTGCAGGAATTGGGCCCCAGCACCACTCTGGGCAGAAGGACTTGACACTGAAATGCTGTGATAATGGTGCCATGTATAGAGTATAGACATCTAGCCCAGACCAAGAAGGGCAAGGCAGACAAGGACAGCAACTTTGTAGGTGTTGGGGCTGTAACAGCATTTTGTGTTTGATGACAAAGGCTACCTGCCCATTTATGAGGTGTTTTCCTCCACCAGCCACGTGGCCATCAGCCACTGGACACACAGCCCCCACTCACAGCAGGGGCCTGGAGCATGTGGAGCCTGCCGTGTGGGCGAATGCAGGCTAATGTGTGACCATGTGTCTGTGTCCCGTGTGCCCATATGTCTGTGTCCCGTCAATTAGGTTATGTGCATTCTCTGGACATACAGGTCTGCCGGCACCATAGAGTTAGGGGGGGAGCCACTTCCTGCTCCTCTCTCTGCGCTCTCTCTGACTGGTACACATATAATGTCTGTCTTAAAAGCCCAGCATGCCTGTGGTAAGTGAAAGCACCGCTAAGGCAGTCTGTGTGCTCATAAGGTGGCAAATGCACACAATGGGGTTCTGTTCTATGAATGCATGATGGAATGTAGATACTGTGCAACCCTGCTGCAGTTCAAAGTTCAGCAGAATGGAAGAGTGGGAACCCCTGATGAAATGAGGAAGTGGGATGCAATAGAGACTGCAACTTTTCTGGATGTTTGTGTGCAATGCCAGAAATAAGACAGTCACTAATGGAGGCTGCACCTTCCCTGCTGTTTTTCCTCATCCATGCCCTGATGACAGCCAGAGGATACCTGCGGGGTCACCAGGAGTGCCTCGATCAGAGGGTGGAGATGAATCTATTTGGGGATAAGTGGCTTGGGAAACAGGGTCACTGACTGAAGGAGAGCTTCTTGACCTCTATGAGGTTTGGACAAGAGAAGAAGTGCAGAGCAGCCTGGTGAACGGGGATGCTTCCCACCCCCAACTGTACGGTAATGCAGAAGATGCTAAAGAGAAAGAAAGAGGGTAAAAGAGGCACATCTTTGACTGGTTTTTTTAATGCAAAACGAGAGGGATTTCCCAAACTACGGTGGGCAAAACCCCAATAAAACTGCGCGCTGCTACTTGCCAGTACATCACTGTGACCCGGGGATGCGAGAAACTGGGCTGACAACATGCAAAGACTGATTGCTTTTGATTTCAATTTTTTACTTTACCTTTTGCCTTTTACTACTGGTGCACAATAAAGTATGTGATTTGCCCAATAAACTCAGCATTATGTGCGTAACAAAAGGTTATTTCCAGCCACAAAGTGCTGGCAGGTATAAACCCAGGTATGAACCTCTGTGGGTGGGTGAGGAGAGCAGGGACTGGACCGCCTCCCAGAATCACAATAGCCTGGAATAAAGAAACAGCTGGTGCGACTTCTTGTTCCCTTGGTTTGCCGTGGCTAAGAGTCATAACAGGGGGCAGGATAGTGAGAAAAGGGGGTGGGGGTGGGGATTGGTAGGTGAAACATGGTGAAGAAAAACGCCTGCCCATTTAATAGGCTTGTTGTATGAAACCTGTGAGTGGGGGCTGCCCGAATGCTCAAGAAAAACCTGCAGGGGGTGGGGTTTATTAGGCTGTGCACACTAAGCATTGGAGTGGGGGATGCACAGACCGAACCTGGCATTCAGGGGCTGTCATCTCATTTATTGGCACCCAGTGTCCCAGCTCACCTTTGAGGTGCCCTGAAGCATTACAACAAGGGTGTCACCTAGAGCTAACAGAGAGCGTTGTGCCTGGCTTCTGCTGTAAAAGATGCTCCAGAACAGAAGGATGGCTTAGGGGTTTGAATATCACCCTGGGACTTGCGCTGAAGTCCCTGCTTTCTGTGTGGCCTTGGGCTTGGAGGGGACACAGGGAGGGAGGAGGGCGGGGAGGGGAACCACCCCTAATAAGCCTGTGGGGGTTGAGATACTAGCAGCCAGTTCTAGAAGAGCTCTTCCCGAGGCCCCATCCCATGTTACCTTCCACAGCAGCTGCACGTCCACTTTCTTCCCAGACTCTGCAGGCTTCATCTTCCACCAGACATCGAGTTCCCCTGTAGGGACTGGAGGGAGAGGCCTCTGTCAGACATTTGTCTTAGGGCATTTTTAGACGAGACAAAAAATGCAGCTGATCCTTTAATCAGCTGCCTTACCTTGTTCTCGTCTAAATGTTTGACGCGGTTTGAAGCCGCTTCTCTCCCGTATCAAACCGGCCGTGGATTCCTACCTCCTCACTTCTGCATCTGTGATGTGCCGTCATCACAGAGTAGAGAGTAGTGGGTTAATTAGGAGCAGATGCAATCGCTGCGCCTTGTAAATGCGCCATGCGCCATGCGCATTTACAAGACATGCGACAGAAGGAGCGATCGTGTCAGACCCCCGTGAGTTTCATGCATGTCTAAACACACCCTTAGCTACAGATGTGCAAGACTCAGTCTAGGTGTGCTGGGTTCAGACCAACTGTTGCAGAGATGGCAAAGCCCTTTGGAAAGAAATCCCAACTCCTGGTCCAGGGACAAGCCCTGTCCCCATATGCAATAAGCCCTGACTTCCAGTCTACAAGCTCTGCCCTCTCACACACTTCCATGCACACACACCTCCTAACATTCCAAGTGCCTAGAGAGACAGGAGCTGTGCAGCTTCTCATTCCACTTAAATTCTTGTCATTTCATCATATCTCCATTGTCCTCTCAAGTGGTTTTCCTGGGAGGCAACTAGGAAAGAGGTGCCTGTGGCTTGAATACCGGTCTTTTTGTCTCTCTCTCTCTCTCTCTCTCTCTCTCCTGAAAGAGGGACTTTGACCCCATGAGAGCGGGACTGTCCCTCCTAAATAGGGACTGTTGGGAGGTATGCTCTGCTGTGGGGACTTGAGTTTCTAGCTGTGTATAGGGCACTGGATCTGTCCCTGGTGACTGTGTTGTTATGGTGGCCATCCCTGACACACCTACCCAGCAAGGGATCTCCAAGCAACACCCCATAGTTCCTGGCTTCAGTGCAGAGGGCTCTGAACCAAGCTCTCTGAACCATCCAATATCCTCCTTCCCCTGCTTGCTAGACTATGGCCCCAGAGTCAAGGTCTTTTCAAGCTGCTCACCCGTCTTGTGGGTGGTGAAATCCCTGCCAGAGCTCCACTTGCTCCAGTAGCCAAACCCCAAGTGCCGCCGGCAGCGCATCTGGGCACGGTAGTCGGTGTCAGAGAGGAAGCCGCAGAAGTGGATCTGTGGTCTGGTACTGCTGATGTTAGGGAGCTGGTGGCAAAGCGAAGCAGAAGAGAGCACTCTGTGAGCAATGCATCTGTCCCAGGGTGAGGGCTCTGGATCCTTACTACAAGGGTTGGCCATGAGGCAAGACAGCCGAGGCAGCTGCCTAGGGTCCTGTGGTTAGGAGAGCCTCCCATGAGCTGTTCTAGCTCCACCTCCCTTTACACAGCCAGGCGGAAAGAACAGAGGGCTGGAGGCAGAATCTATGGGGAAGTGAAAGAGTCCTGAGGGGGAGGAATGAAGGAGAGAGGGGCCTAAGGGGATAGAGAGATGGGCTATGGGAACGGAAAGGGGGAGAGAGGGGCCTAGAGAAAGAGGAGCAAGGGAGACAGGGGGCATGAAGGGAAGGGAGATGAGGAAAGAAAGAGGGGGCCTCAAAAACCCTCACAAGCTAGGACTAGCCCTTCCTGCACCCCAGCTTGGGGCTGACACCAATGGCCAAGGAGACAGAAGTAGGGATGTCTTAAACCACTGATGGGCCAAAACTTGTTGACAAACACAATTTCTTTTCCTCAACAAATTAAAATAATTAATAATTAATATGAACATTTTTGTGGGCAAAACCTGCCATTTTGTTCAAAGACAAAATAAGATTTTCATCCTCATTTTTAACAAAAGGATTTTAGCCAAAACAAAACAAAAAACTTTTTTTTTGTTTAAAGGGAAGGCTTAGTTTTTTTTTTAAAAAGGGGAACAGAAAAGCTTTTTGAGCTAATTTGAATTTTTTTGTTTAAAAAAAAAAGATGCAAAATTCATGAAAAAACTTTAACAATTTTTGTTTTTTGAATTTTCGATCCTGAGGGGTGAGGGTATTGAGGGAACAATTTTTGGTTTTTTTTAAAATTCTCTATCCTGAGGGGTGAGGGTATTGTGGGAATGTTGGGTACAGTTCCTCCTGGCTTCTCTCAGGTGTCTCCTTTCAGAGTGAGTCTTGGTTTGGCCTTATTATATGTGGGCTTGCAGGGAAGGGGATTCATCTGTTGCTTTATTTTATTTCAAACACATTTATTTCCATAATGTTCACTCATTTTCAGACTCTGTAGAGTGCTGTAGAGTGCATTTAAGGGAAACTACCACAGTCAGGAGACCAGGGCCATTGCTTCACTTTCATAGTGCCCCAAAGGTCCTAGGTTGGTGGCAGTTAGAGTCAATGTGTTTGTTTAATACAGGCTCCTGGACGTCATCCACAAACCTGTCAAGCTTCAATGGGGCTGCTCTGGGGTAAGTGGTGTACGAACCACGGCCTTCGTGGCGAGGTTACACAAAGAGGAAGAATGGGCTGATTAAGAGAGTTACTCCGAGAAATCTCACTTGTCAGTTGCCAGGGAACCATTCTGGAAACGTACATGGGAATGAGCTGGCAGAGGGAGAGTACTGACTGAGCAGACTTAATCCAGTCAGCGTCCAGGGACGCAGTGGCTAATAGAATCCACTGAATTAATGGTTTCCCTTCCCTGAGGGAAGAACTCTGCATCTGGCTGTTTGGTGGAGATTGGAAGCTCTCGGGCAGGGACCGTGTCTATCTTATTTTCTGTAAAGCGCCAGGTACATCTCTGGCACTATATAAATGCTTATAATAAAATAATAATAATAATAATAATGGGTTTGGGAGACCAGTCTCTTTAGCTGCTTCCTTTAAGATTGCGAATACCACCTACCACCCATGGTTGAGTCCCAATGGAGCCGCAGGAGTGGGTGACTGGGAGACTGGGGCCCTTTTCACACAAGATGCTCCCCCCATCCAGTTTTGCTGTGTGGAGATGGGTGGAGGCCCCCGTGTGAATGCCCCGGGGGATGGGTGGGGTGTGTGTGTGCACTCCCGCGCTACACCCACCTCCACCCATCCCCCACCCACGGAACAATGGGCTCCAATGCCTGATGCCCTGTGGGTGGAGGTGGGTGTGCGCCCGTGCGAACAGGCACACACCCATTGCGGTCTGTTTAAAAAGGGCCTGGGTTTGGCTCCCCCTTCCCAATCTTAACTGAGGTGGCTGAGGGATCCAAGTGAGCATGGTGTGGTCCTGTAGATATGATAGGACTGGAGCAACTGAACCCTTTCTCCTTCCCTAAAAATGGCCCTGCAGGTGGCAATTTGCCTCCAAAAAGAGTTACTCACCACCGTCCATCCTGGGTCCACATCCGTCTTGTAGCGCAGCTCACACACTTGCTTGATGTGAAAGCCACTCTCTGCCACTTTCCAGTCCACTGAGATGCAGTCTCTCTGGAATCTGATGGACTGGATGCTCTTGAGTTCAGGAGGCTCCATTTTAGCTGAAATAAAGATCTCTGTCAATCTCCAGTGCGTGTGCGCACACCCCCCCCCCCCAGCTGAGAACCAGGCTTGAAAAAGAATTGATTTTGTGTGTGCATGTAAACCTTTGTGAAAGCGCAACCCATGTTTCTGTTTAGAAACACCTGGAACCGGAATCCATTTTCACTGGTTAATAAAATACAAGATGAAAACCTTTTTGTGGTTTCCTTAAACGACCCATTTCTCGGGCTTTGCAACAAGAAACACACGTTTCTGAAAGTTTTCAGTGCCTGACATTTCAGTTTGGGGTCAATTAGGGCTGCTGAAAACGAAACAAGAAAAAATGTGGGTGGTGGGGGTGGGGGCAGAGAATATCAAACAAAACTAGCTGGAAAGCTTTTAAAACAGCAAGAAAAGAACAGTTCAACAACATGCCATTTTTGCTTTTAGAACCTTGCACCCCCTTGGCGCTGCTCTGCGCATGCTGGGAAGAGAAGAGAGAACAGGAAACAGCATGAGGATGCTTGCTGGGCATGCAGGTGAGAGGCAAAGAAAAACCCATGCATAAATGAAGCAGATACCCTTCAGGAGTGGGCAAACTGTGGCTCGGGAGCTGCTTGTGGCTGTCTGGCAGATCAAATGTGGCTTTTGCCCAGAACTGCCTTAATGATGCTGTGTCTTACTTCGTTGCACTTGAGCCTCAGGCTGTTTTTATGCGATCACAGTTACCCAGAATTAGCTTTTAATCCAGATCCACTAATTCATGGTTAGGGCTGAAACGAATTCTCGAGCCCCTCGAGAATCTCAGAGAGAATGGAGTTCTTGCCAAGATTCTCCAGCTCGAGAATCTTGGAAGAATGAGCAGTCTTGCCACCATTCTCGCCGAGGTTCTCAAACGGCCCCCCAAACGGTCTGCACAAGCACAAATTGGCTGCTGGGTGGTGGTGGTGTGCACATCACATGTGCAGAATCATGACTGTGGCGACCATTATGCGCATGCGTAGAGCATGTGGGGGGGAGGGGTTGAGAATCTTGTGAGATTTTTGAGAAACCTCAACAGAATTCTGCACATGCGCAAAATGGCCACTGGGGGCCGCCTATGTGGAATGGCTGCAGTGGCCATTTTTACATGTGCAGAACATTTTTTGAGAACCTTGCAAGATTGTCGAAAACCCTGTTGAGAACACGCGAGATCTCATGGGGCGGGGGGTGCGAGATCTCGCTGGGGGGTTGCGAGAATCTCGCCCGTTCTCACAAGAATGTAATTGCATTCTCATTTCAGTCATAGGGAGTAACTGTTTACACAAGCATTTTTAATCAGGAATAAGAATTAATTCTGATTTGCAATGGGAACAGGTTAATCCGGATTAGGAATCACAAAGAAGACTGTGAAAACCCATGGTGCATCAGAACCAGATTTCAGCGTCCTCTTCCGCTCTAATTGCTGGGAGTATAGTGACAGCAACAGATACAGCAGCCACCTTGTAAAATGTAGGGGGTCTTCATGTTGGCACGGTGGATTTTAAATTTGGTGTGCCAAGCAGGGACTGCTGGAAAAACTGTGGGATACTATAAAGATATGGACGGCTAGAGAAGAGATATGTCAATTTGCAGCACTCTATGGCACCTGGGACTCAGTCTGGATTAACTGTTCACATGATCACTAATTCAGACTGAGCTTAATCCGCATTAAAATAAATCCTCGAAAATTAGGTTTCCAGAAACAGGTTTAAATTTTGAATCTGGGGTCATTAATTTGGACTAAAGTGTTCACACAGTCAACTCAGTCCACATTGACACTGGATTAGGGACAGTAGGTGGAGAGCGCGAGGTGATGGAAGCCCCGTCTGGTCCAACTTTGTGGGGGGAGTTTCAGGAACTGACTCCAGCCGATGCGGTGGATGTCTTGGGGTCTGTGAGAGCCACCTGTTGTGAACTTGATCCATGCCCGTCCTGGTTGGTGAAAGCCTCCAGGGAGACACTGGGGACGGTGCTGGCGAGGGTGGTCAACGCATCCTTGCAGCAGGGGAGGTTGTTGTCTAGCCTCAAGGAGGCTGTGGTGCGCCCCCTGCTGAAGAAACCATTGTTGGATGTGGATGCACTCGCCAGCTGTCTCTAACCTGCCCTTTTTAGGGGAGGTTATTGAGCGGGCGGTGGCGATCCAGTTCCAGGCGTATCTAGATGGCATTGGTTTCCTGGACCCTTTTCAATCTGGGTTCCGCCCTGGCTATGGCACCGAGACGGCGTTGGTGGCCTTGGTCGATGATCTCCGCCGGGAGATGGATGCAGGATGTTCAACATTTCTCATCCTGCTAGATCTCTCGGCCGCTTTTGACACCGTGGACCATGGGCTGCTGTTAAGACGGCTGCGTGACCTGGGGAGTTTGGATGGGACTGTTCTTGAATGTTTCCACTCATTCCTCTCGGGGAGAAGCCGGCGGGTAGTGTTGGGAGCTGAAACATCTTTCCCCTGCGCTTTATCCTGCGGCGTTCCACAGGGTTCCATGCTGTCTCCATTGTGATTTAATGTATATATGCAGGCCTTGGGGGAGGTCATGAGAGGGTTTGGGGTACGATGTCACCAATATGCTGATGATACTCAGCTGTATCTCTCTTTTTCAACTGACCCAGACCCTGCTGTCTCGGTGCTATCCCAGTGTCTGGAAGCCGTGGCGGAATGGATGTGGCAGAGCAGACTGAAGCTCAACTCCGATAAGACGGAGGTGATGGTGGTGGGGAGAGCGAGGGAGGTGTCGGCCCCCCTCATTGGGGGGGGGTTTCACCCTCCTATAGCTCAGCAGGTTCGGAGTCTGGGGGTGTTATTGGATCCTGACCTCCACCTGGAGCGGCAGGTGGAGGCAGTGGCGAAGGCCGCCTTCCGCCAGTTATATCTGGTGTGGAGGCTGCGTCCGTACATCTCCGGCCCGGACCTGGCCTCCCTCATCCATGCCTTTGTCACCTCGAGACTGGACTGCTGCAATGTGCTCTACGTGGGGCTACCCTTGTTCTTGGTTCGGAGGCTGCAGCTAGTGCAGAATGCGGTGGCCTGGCTCCTTTCGGGGACCGGCCGTCGGGAGCACATAACACCTGTGCTCCGGACTCTGCACTGGCTGCCAATAGCGAGCCGAGCTGGGTTTAAGGTTTTGGTTTTGACCTTTAAGGCCCTTCACGGTCTGGACCCCTCGTACCTCAGCGACCGCCTCGCCCTCCGCACCCCAGAGCGACTCCTTCGGTCTGCCAGGGGTGCCTTCCTGGAGGTCCCCCGTGTTAAGCGGGGGGCCACAATGGAGAGGGCATTCTCAGTGGCCGCGCCGCGCCTTTGGAATTCCCTCCCGGAGGAAGCCCGCCT
This sequence comes from Sphenodon punctatus, assembly GCA_003113815.1. Taxonomy (NCBI): domain Eukaryota; kingdom Metazoa; phylum Chordata; class Lepidosauria; order Sphenodontia; family Sphenodontidae; genus Sphenodon; species Sphenodon punctatus. The sequence goes on from QEPC01007999.1 coordinate 1,179,427, forward strand.
GGCCCCAAGCCTTTTAACATTCTGGCGAATCTGCAAAACCTGGCTGTTCGCCCAGGCCTTTGGGGAGGGTGGGTTAGGTTTTTTTTATCCCCCTCCACTCTTATTTACTGTATTTTTTTTTTAATGTTCCCTAGCCATGTTTTAATTGTTGACTTTATGAGTGTTTTAAAATGTTTTACAATTGTGTTTTTATTTTTGATATTGTTAGCCGCCCCGAGCTGTTTCAGGAGGGGCGAGGTATAAATGTGATTAAATACATAAATAAAATAAATAAATAAATTAAGAGCCGCTTAATTCGGATTAATGCTTGTGTTAAAAAAAGCCTCAGAATCTCAGCACTGAGGACTGCAGAGAACAAGCTTCACCAGCCAGTCACGAAGCAGAGGTTTGTGTGTGAACGCACGTGTGTGCACATGCACATGTATGTGTTCCTTGCGGCTCTTGGCCATATGGAGATTCTGGTACTTGGCTGTTGGGTTTGGGAACTTTACCCACCCCTGCTATATGTGACCGGGATCTGAACTATTTGGATAGATCTGTATACGTGTATAATAAGGCTGCCATCTAGGAGCCTTAGAGAGTTGGATGGACTGATTTGAGACCCACTTGAGTTGGAGAAGCCCTAGCTAGAGGACTTTGGGACTGGCTGCAGGGGAGGAGGAGGCCAGACTGTATAGCAGGGCAGAATGCTTGCCATGCCTCTGGCCCTTTAAGAAGGTGCATCTTAGGGTAGAGTAGGGCAGCTGAGGGTCAGCCCAGAGCTCAGTAGAGTGAATGAGGTCTCAGCGAGAGAGAGGATAGAGACAGGCACGAGAGCACTGTCTCTCCAAGGCTCCAGAGGCAAGAGCCAGGGAGAGCTCTGCCTCTGAGCTGGATCCAGAGGGTGGTGTCTGGCCAGCTGAACCTAGAGCAGCAGGGGCTTGGGAGGAAGCCCTGCTGGGAAGCAAGAGGCAGCAAGAGCAGGGGGCTCTGTCTCCAGGCAGACCCAGCTTTGAGGGGGGTGCCCAAGCTGGAGGGGGGTCTGCTGGAACGCTGGCGACAGGCGGGGCCACCAGCCCAGGGCTCAGCAGACTGAGCTGGGGCTCTGTCTAGAGAAGGCTAGCTGCTGCCTGGGAGGCAGGAGCTGGGAGCGCTGTCGCTGCCTCAGAGCAGTTCCAGGCGACAGTGGAGGGGAGCCAAGTCTCAGAGGGCTGAGCCAGCCTGCAGCCAAGAGGCTGCTAAGAAGGGACCTGGAATGGGGTCTTACGGACTATGTGAGAGACTGGCTGGTGAGCCCTGGTGAGAAGGACTATGGGTACGGTGGAGGACTGTTAATAAATGGTGGAGAGCTAATTCCTGTGCAGACTGGTCTTAGTGGAACAGGGATCCTGTAAGGACTTGCCCCCTGCCAGGTCCACACTATTACACAGATACTAAGTGGGAGCGCTCCTTGATGCGCAGCTTCGTCTAGATGTCCAGGTTGGAGCTGTGGCGAGGAGCGCATTCTGCCAGCTACACCTGGTGCGATGGCTTCGGCCCTACATCTCAGTCTCCGACCTGGCCACTATCATCCATGCTTTCATCACCTCAAGACTGGACTATTGTAACGTGCTCTACGTGGGACTGCCTATGGTGACGGTTCAGAGTCTGCAGCTGGTGCAGAATGCAACGGCCCGTCTCCTTCCAGGGACCAGTCACAGTGAGCATATTACAACTGGTGCTCCGTTCTCTGCACCGGCTGCCTATAGTCTTCTGGGCATGATTCAAGGTGCTGGGTTTTAACTATAAAGCCCTATATGGCTTAGGCCCCATCTATCTGCGGGATCGCCAAGCTCCCCGTGTTCTGGATTGACCCCTGCGGTCAACTGGGAGCGCTCTTCTCGAAGTTCCCCGGGTATCCCGGGGGTGACTATGGAGAGGGCATTCTCAGCGGCTGCGCCAAGGCTGTGGAACTTGCTTCCAGCAGAGGCTCGGGTGGCCCCGGACCTCTTCTCTTTTTGACGTCAATGCGAGACCTGGCTGTTCCACCAGGCCTTTGGTGAAGGAGATGGGTGAGGGTGGGGTTTTTAGTTTTATAGGGGGTGGTAAGGGTGGGGTATTTTTTTTCCTCCCTCTTTTCCCAGGGGGGATGTTTCTCCCTTTTTCCCTCTTCCCCCTTTAGATGTTTTATGTTGTTGGTGTATTTTTATGTGTATTTTTATATACTGTAAGACGCCCTGAGCTGTCTTTGGCAGGAGGGGTGGAATATCAAATGTTTCAGTCAAATAATGAAAATTAATAAATTATACTAAACCAAAACAGCCCTTGTTCCGGGCTGCCATAGATATTGCAGCAAACTTACTGCGTGGCAGTAGCCCAGAGCTAAATTCCCCTGCCTTTCAGAGCTCTCCTGGTGGAGGCGTGCACGGGCACTGCCATGCTATTGTGCCCAAACCCCATTAAGCTGCTGATCAAAAGACTCTTGTTGACTTCATGGACGACTCCAAGCTTTCTCACACACCTACGTCCATTGGGTCGATGCACAGTCGCTCCTATTCTGCGCTGCCCAGAGCATTCGTAGCTGACACCCAGAAGCTCATCACCTGGTACAGCTGCAGGCTGAGACGGGGGAAGATGCAGAAGTGCTGGTTGACGGAGGCATTGCAGCTTATAACGTCGTAGGGAAGTTGGCACGGCTTTTTGTTCCTGCAACACCATCAGGCTTGGTTAGTGGGGTGCTGCCAGCTGGGCCTCTGCACCCAAATAAAATCCCATGCATCATTACCTGCTGCCGCCTTTGGGTGTTAACAAATGAGAAGATAGCCCACTAGAGTCAGGGTTTGGTCCATGCAGCCCCCACTCACATGTTTAGCATGTAAAACCTAGTAAACGGGCAGTCCCCTACATGTATGTCTTGTGTGTGCGTACAAACACCCCACACACCCCAGGTTTAGTGTGACCAGCCTAATAAATGGGCAGGTGCTCTTTCCCACCATGCTCCCCACCCCTTCTCAGTATCCCGCCCCCCGCCATGACTCTCAGCCACCGCAAACCATGGGAAGAAGCTGCTACAGCTGTTTCTTTCTTCCGGGCTGTGACTCTGGGAGGATGTTTTTGGCAGCATCAATAAAGGCTTTAAAAATGCTCCCCAAATGACACACGGCAGCCCCAGGGGAGCAGGGCACATGGGGGAGCGGAGATTGGCTTCGAGCAGCCACTGCCACTTACTTGCTGCCCCACAGGGTGATGCTGGTTGGGAGGAGGCTGTCCTGTCTGAAGTCCCATTGGCACATCAGCTTGTACTTTGGAATTTCCATCATGCAGGTGAGATTCTTGGGCCTTGATGGGAGATCTGGGGGGCACAGAGAGGGAGATGTCCAAATACTCTGACTACAGCACTCAGGTGCCTGAGGGCAATGCTGGTAGAGGCAGTGTTGGGACAAGAGAAGGTTTATACCAGGGTGGGGGCTTCGCTTGAAACTCTGATGGTGTTTGGAAATAAATGGGTTTATTGTACCTCAGTTTGCCCCAACCGGGATCAAAGGTCACCAGTTAACAAGCCAATGTATGTGGGTACAACCCAATTTTATTGGATAGACACATAGCATCTGGACATGGCAATAGTACCAGTTAAGAACCCCAGTAATCTAACCTAGGATATCTTACGTGTCTGAGGCCACGGTCAGAGACGTGAGCTGGTTCGGAGGAGGAGTGGAGGGGGCCCAGCAGATAGCTGGACAGGAGTCTCTGGATCTTTGAGAGTGACAGAAAGGGTCACAGCCCACAATAGCTCACTGCAATGCTAGTGGCCACAAGCGCTGAGACCAAGATTAGGCCCTTGGTGTTCTCTTTTATGGGGCTTTTGGTTGTCATTTATTACGAATACATGTTGCAGGGTCCCTTCTTTCTTTGAACATGCCAGGCATCTGGGAGTTTCTCCCTACTTTCTAGTTGCTGGTCTGGTCTGCTGAGGCGAATTCTATTCCTTTCAGGCCTCCTTTGTCTTCTCAGAGATAATGGCCGTCTGGGTTTGTTTTTCTGACCTTGAACGGCTGGTATTTTTCTGCTAGAGTACGGGCTCCTGGAATCTGCCTGATTACTGCTTTCTCCCATACTTCTTATTCATCAGCCCAAGAAACATCCTTAGCTGAGCTGAGTTTCTTCAGGCCTCATCTTTCTTATTCCTCTGACCATGGCCAAACTGCCTAGTCATTTCCTAACAAGGGTGGGACTGGGAGCAGGTTCCCAGCCCAAGCACTGGAGCTCCATCCAACCCTCCTGCTGTTACAGAGACAGCAGCAGCAACACACTGATAGTTCAAAGTTAGCTGAGAGAGACGTTGGGGTACTTGTTCTATGGGGCTCTATGGAGCTGGGGGAGGTGTCTGTTCTATGGGGTTCTATGGAGCTGGGGAGGTGTCTGTTCTATGAGGCTCTATGGAGCTGGGGGAGGTGTCTGTTCTATGGGGCTCTATGGAGCTGGGGGAGGTGTCTGTTCTATGGGGCTCTCCGGAGCTGGGGAGGTGTCTGTTCTATGGGGCTCTATGGAGCTGTAGGGTGGGGGTGTCTTCTATGGAGCTGGGGGATGGTGGTGGTTCTAGCCTATGAGATTTTATGGAGCTGGGAGGTGCCTGCCTTATGAGGTTCCTATTCAGCTGTGGGGGGTTGGTTCTGTGGATCTGTGACTTTCCAAAATATGAGGACATTTCCTTTCAACTACAGGCCATTTGACTGCCCTACTCCTAGCCCAGCAATTCCATGAGTCGGGGGCAAGACTTACATCCTGCGTTGATTGTCTGCAGGCCCACAAGCTGGGGGGTCCCATTCCATAGTACGTAGCAGCCCAGGCTGGCTGTGGTCCTGTTGAAGTGGTTGATGGTGAGGTTGGACACTGTGGTCCCATCACTGTGCTGGTACTGCTGCGCCCCTGGCAGGAGCTCCCCAGAGAGTTTCCACAGGACCTCGATTTCTCCATCTTTCAGCATGCGGCAGTGGTTGCTCGGGATGGCGCAAGAGGCCCTGATGTTCTCTCCAAAGAGAACGGTTGGTGGGTCCACTGTTAGTTTACCACAGGCCTGGGCCCCTGCACAGAGAAGGAGGTCGTCACACCAGGGAGACTGACAGTAGCTAAGGCCTCACTGCAGGCAAGAGATACCTTGCTATGAGACTGAGGGATGGGCAGCACTTTAAAAGAGCCTGCATCACAGACGAGGCCTATCTAATCCACACACAGGAACACAGCCAGAGGGGGTGGGGTGGTTTCCTCCTTCACCTTACTACTGCTCCCCCTCCCCCCCACACACAGTGGAGCTGGATCCTGAGAGCAGCAGAAAGGGGGTGGGGCAGTACTAGGCAAAGGGATCAGGGCCTGTCCCTCCGCATGTGTGGGAAGGCAAAGGCAGGGTGGGGAGCAATGTCAGGGGTGGGACTTCTGAGAGACGGGAAAAGGCACCCCATTAGCAAAATTCTGCTTGTATCCTTGTCTGCAGTCGGGACCAAAGGCAAGTACAGATATTGCAGCAGTCAGATGGGGCCAGGGTTAGTAACCCCCGACATTTTAAAAAAATCTTGATTTTGCACACCCACCCACCTCGTACTCAGTTGCAGATCTTTGAACCTTTAGGGCCTGCACTGGGCTTCTCTTTCTAAGCTTTTCTCTACAACCAGGAAAGCTGGACATCAGGGTTTTAAAAAAGAGGGAGACATTGGGGACACATCCAGCCTCCTTTCTTTGGGGTGCAGGGGAGAACCCTTCCTTAATTTTAATCCCTGCCAGCAAAGGTCCAACTAGTGCCAGAGAGGGGAATTAGAGACTGCGCTGAGGCCCAGCAAGCTAACTCCAGGCAGGTTCCAAAATGGGAATCTCCCTGTAGCTAAGTGTACTGCTTCCATCTGGCACAATGTTTGGATCCGGCAGTTTCCCAGATGCAGTTTCATACTCACATTCCAGGAGCAGAAGGAGGAGCATGGAGCATCCCAGTAGCCACCCCCAATTGCGGCACACAGCCATAGTCCTGTCCTGAACACTTGCATCACCTGGAAATCGCACAGAGATCATGGTTGAGGTAATACCCAGGGGGCAGGGGAATGCTGGGAGTAAACTGTCATGCTTCAAGCACATACAAGTGTCAAGCAAATTGCACAGGCTTCCTTAGTCATCATAGCATCCATCAATCCAAAACAGGATTCATCCCGGCCCCTAGGGTTGTCATATCTCCCATTTAATCCAAGACATTTATGAAAAAATATGGTGCAGAGCTGCATTGGTTCCAATGCAACCCTGCACCATGTATTTTTCATAAAATTCCTGGATTAAAGGGGAGGTATGACAATCCTATGACCCACACCCAGTATATTTAATATTTCACTGTTCTGAGTCCAAGCCAATTTTCCATCACACGATAACCCTGCCTGAAGCTGTGGATTCTGTGTTTGGCTCCAGAATTTGGGTTAAGGGTTTAGTTAACAAGTCTGGAGCCAAGCAGATGTTCTCTTTGATGGCGGTGACAGGTGCTCCCTGCTGATGTGACATGGGAGTGTACTCTGCAACAGGCCTCTGCTCACACGCGGGATTGGCATAAGTGCTATTTGCACGTTGGTCTGATTGTACCTGCTCCCCATTGCGCTAATGCCATTCAAGCATAGAGAGTCAGTGACACTTTTGTCTGCCAGGGCTCACTCTCACAGTCACACTCCCACTCTTTGCTTGGAAACTTTGAATCACCCGTTTGTCACCAAAGCCCAGTTGTTGCTGAGAGAGGGTAAATGCAGAGTTCTTAGGAATGAGGCAGCTATGCCCACTGTTCAGCTGTGTGGGGGAAAGTGCTCCCATAGCAGGCAATGACCCTTGTCTCAACAGCAGGGCCCCCTTGGCTGCTGCCACATGTGGGCTCCTGGCACTGCGCTGGGCACAGAACACTTTCCTGCCTGGATGCAGCCTCCAGGGATTGGGGGCTGGGGCTTGGGACTTTGGAATAGTCTGAGCACTGGCAGCTGAAACAAATGAACCAATGCGCAAAAGCCAGTGCAAATTACTGCCCCCTCCCTTGCATCTCCATTCTGTCTGCAGCTTCTTTGCTCCTTCCCAGACACCCACCTCCTTCTCTTCTGTGCAGCTTTGAGTACTCACCCCCCTGCATGGCCTGATGATTCACACTGGGGTTTGGTGCTGGATACTTAACTTTGGGTGAAAACAGACACAACGACGCTAACTCCGCTTTAACATTTCTTATGCACGTTGCAGGGCTGCATAGGTCACTAATACAGCCCTACAACATACATAAGACATGTTTAAAGTGTTTAAGTGGAGTTAGCATTATGTCTGTTTTTACCCTTTTGTCATTGAGCCCCAAACCCCAAGTAGGAAATGAGGGTCTCTGGAGTAGACTGAGCTGCACTAAGTCGGTGAGGGGAAGGGTCTGTGCTCCTTCCAATAAGAAACATACCCTGAGTAACTCCAGATTCAGGGCTAACACTCCACATTGCCAAAGCTCCCTGCAAATGTTAATGCACAAAGTAACGGACCCAGGACCAACTCCCGAGAAAGCACCACCTGCTTAAATGTTGGTGCTGCACCTTTGGCAGTTTGCGCTGGGCAGGGATCTGAGGAGTGAGATCCCACTCCAGAGTCATGGCTTAAAGGCCAAAACCCAAACTCCCATCCCAGGGTCCCTTGTCTTACCTGATCTCATCGCCTGCTCTCTGATCCCACATGCCGCACTGCTGTCCATCTGACAACTGGCCCCCGACACATCAGAGACTTGGATTCATTTGCTCTTGCTAACATGTTGCCTTCCCACTTAGTTCCGCAAATGAAAAAAGAAAACCAAACCACCCACCCAGCACAAACCAGTGTCGTTAATCGCTCTGTCTTGCTCCAGAAGGTGATTGCAAAATGCTTCCCCGAAGGCGTTATCTGCCCAGCACCCTTTCACAGGCAGGCAGGAAGGAACAGAGTGGCACACAATCACACCCCCACCATTCAGCGCTGCGGGAGAGTGCTTCTCACTCAGTCTCCCTCCCCGTCCCTGTCCACAGAACTTTGAAGGATGTGGCAACAATTATCTCCTTTGCTGCCAGCCAACGGGGCTGCTCTGAACTGCTGCCAGGAGAGACACGGACTCCAAGGTTCTCTGGTGTGTGTGTCTGTCCCATTTGTCCATCGATTCCTAGAGCATTGTTTCAAAGAGTATCCCATCTCTGCTTCCTGCCTCCCTACACTGACCGCTGCTGCGCTGCATGAAGCTCTTTCCAGCCAGAGAGCCTGTTGCTTTTAGAATTCAGTTGCTGTGTTTATTCCAAAAGACAAGAGATAAAGTAGAGGAGATGATGATACTGGTTATGGATCTGCAGACTGTGTGCAGGTTTTGAATCTCCACAGAGACCTTCCTCAGCCATGGAGTCAGCAGCTGTCCTGCTTGGGATAGCCACAGGACCGCTGCCAGATCAAAATTTCAGAAATAAGGGACACTACAGAGCGGAGAGATACTGAAATAAGGGACGTCCAATGTTCCATGGAGGAGCAGCCATGTTCAGAATAAGGGATGCTGCTTGTTATGCAAATGAGGGATGTGTATTATTATTTATATAATCATAATAATAATTAATAGACATACCTCATTATGTTCTATAGAACTGTTGGGATCGTAAATAAAGGATGCTCTTTTAAAATAAGGGACCTCTCTTAAAATAAAAGAGCACATGGCAATGCTAGACAGTCACAATCCCAGACTCTCACATTTTGGGCGTTTATAGACGATCCCGCTTACAAGCGAGATCGCTAAACGCCGCCTGTTCCCCCCACGCGGACTCTGCATGCCGTGTCTGCTGATCAGACACGGCGCAGAGTGCGAGTGAGCATGCGTGCCCTTCTGCGCATGCGCACTCGCGCACGGGACAAGGAAGTGCGGCGTAAAGCCGGCACTTCGGGAATCCGCGTCGGAGGGGGCAGGATCGCCTGCCCCCTCCGACGCGGATTAAAAAGCGGCCGCGGCGAGTAGACGAACTCCAAGAAAGGCGGCTGATCAAAGGATCAGCCGCCTTTTTTGTCTCGTCTATAAACGCCCTTTGTTCCTCCTCATTAAGCCCTCCGGAGTCAGGGCTAAAGCTGAAACGAGTACTGAATTTAGTACCCGTGGGTAAAACCTGCTTTTTCAGATACCCAACGGGTTACCGAGGCACCCATTAGGTACCCAAATACCAGAAAAATCAAGTACTTCTGGTACTGATTTACCGATTCCTAATTGGTATACCAGTATATAGAGTTGTAAAACTGAAAAATTGGCACAATTACTTTTATTTTTTTTAAAGTGACCAGAAGTCGTTTCCTGGGACCGGAAGTTGATTTTCTGGGACAGGAAAGTTAATTTTCTTCATAAATAAGTGTTTTAAGAAGAAAACTGAACAAAAAAATACTTCACAAAAAAACAAATAAATGTTGGAAGTCAGTATATCAACAAAGATGTTGAAAAATTGGTACCAGAAGTTGACAGTTCGTGACATCATCTCATTGTGTTACATTTCAGCCATTTGGGTCTTAATCAGGTACCGCATGGTACCTGATCTTTACTGGGTCAAGTCAGGTACCGGAAATGTGACGGGTTACCCGATTTTGCACGTACCTCCTCTTTCAGCTCTACTCAGGACTCCTGCTGTCTGGGATTCCCTTTCCTTGTCCCTACACCTTAACATGTTGGAGAAAGAGACTCACCATTTACCGACTGTTCTCCTCCCTCCCTTGTCACTCCCAGAGACATTGGCTGCTTGCACACGAGATGGGTGGGTGGGGGACTTCCATGCACTGAAATCACAGCAGGGGGAATCACATGAAGCTCTGCTCATGTGCACAGGGTTTTAAATGTTGTTAGCCCATTTCTACCATGATTTCACTCACGGATTATGGGTCTCAAAATCCAGCCCTGTAGAGTGAAATGCATTTATTTATTTTAAGAATTTTTATCCTGCCCCTCCTGCCGCAGGCAGCTCAGGGCAGCTAATAATATAAATATACAAAACAATATAAAACAATTCATAACAATAGGGAGAAGTTAAACAAACAAAAGATAAACAACAACACACCCACCCTAACCATCTACCCCCCTCCCATCACCCTCATCAAAGGCCTGGCAGAACAGCCAGGGCTTACATTATTGTTGAAAAGAAGAGGTCCGGGGCTAACAGGTTCTCTGCTCGGAGGGAATTCCACAGCTTAGGTGCAGCCACCGAGAATGCCCTCTCCATTCAAGAAAGGTGCCCCTGGTCGACCAGAGGGGTCGATCCAGGGCCTGGGAAGTGAGGCAGTCCTATAGGTAGGTGGGGCTCAGGCCATTTAGGGCTTTATAGGTAAGCACCAACACCTTGAATTGGGCCTGGCAGACTATAGGCACCTAGTGCAGCAAACGGAGCACAGGTGTAATGCTCTCACTGCGGCCTGTCCTCACAAAAAGACGGGCTGCCGCATTCTGCACCAGCTGCAGCTTCCAGACTGTCACCATGGGTAGCCCCACATAGAGTGCATTACAATAGTCTAATCTCAAAGTAATGAAAGCATGGATGATGGTGGCCAGGTTGGAATCTGAGACAAATGTCCAAAGCCGCCGCACCAGATGTAATCACGGCAGAAACGGGCTAATGATGTTTAAGACCCTTGCGCACATGAGCGGAGCTTCCCATGATTCCTCCTGCCGTGATTTCGGCTCACAGAAGATCCCCCCCTCCTGTCTTGTGTGCAAGCATCTATTCCTGCCCACTGCCACTTTGCCCTTGTCCTGGATACATAGACACCGGCCTCCCCTGCTCTCACCCTGACCCTCTCACTTCTGTTCAGCTCAACACTCCGCTGCCAGGGTCACCCACCTAGCAGCAGGATGCCTTGATCATCTTAAACTCCTCCTCACCTCCCTCCACTGGCTCCCTCTCCCCCTTTGCATCCAGTACAAGCTCCTGGTCTTTACCTTCAAGGATCTTCATGGCCATGCTTCCCCCCAACCTCTTCCTCCATTTGCTTCCTGCTCTGCATCCCTGCGCGTGTCTGCCGGCAAAGCCGTGCGGTGGGGGGGGCTTTCAGACCAGCTGATCCTCGCGCATATTCTGGCTGCACATTCCCCCACCCCAGCCAGAATATGCGCCGGGGGGAGGAGATGTCTGAAAGTGGCCTAAGCTAAGCACCTGCACCTGTGACTTCTCAACTTCATGAATGCACCCCCATCTCTCCCTTTGTTCCCCTCTCCCGTCTCGCTCCTCCGTTCTGTTGTCTTCCTTAGATTAACTGTAATTAATTAAGCTAAGCATCTGCACCTGCAACTATTTAATTGGATATAAATATCCGGGATATAAATTTTAAATAAATAAATAAATAAAAAATAATTTCATGAATGTACCCGTCTTTCCCTATATGTTCCCTTCCCTTCGGTCTGATTTCGCCTCCCTTTTCTCCTCTTCCTTTGTTCCCGTCTCTCAGGGACCCGTCTCTAATTAATGATCGTTCAGTGCCAGATACATTGCTGGTGCTATAGGACATAATAAAATAATAATAATAATAATAATAATAATAATAAATTTGTGCTATTTGACCACAATCGACAAAGTGGATAATACCCGCTATTGGTTTGTGTTCTGTCGGATACCTGGTTTGAATAGTTTGTTTTGGTTATTTCGGTTATTTTGTTTTGGTTATTTCGGTACTTTGGTTACTTCATTTCAGAACTATTAACGGAAGTAACCAAAATAACGAAATAAACAAAGTAACCGAATGAGAATACCTGAATAAGTAGAGATGCAAATACCTGAATAAAATAATAATAATAATAAATAATAATAAAAGCCTCCCTGCTAACTGGTGCTTGGAATGTGTCACAAAGACAAATCAATAAAATACAATAAAAGATGGTCCCTTTAAATAGAACTTTAAAAGGAAGGATAAAAGGGGAAGAAACAAATTCCTGTGAATAGAAAATCTACTTTTCCTTTCAGCTATACTTTTTGAAGAAACCCATTAGCACATGAGGAGAAGGGGGTTTCCAACATGCCCTGAAATTAGACATCTGCCTATAGAGCTGGGATGCACTTTAATGGGCTTGGGTGTTGCGGGGTGGGGAGGAAGGAGGTACACATACACAAACACCCCCCCATCTCCACTCACCTCCATGCATGGAGCAACCGCCGTTTTGGCCAATTCCCCTATGTGTGGGTGATGGGTGGAGGTAGGTGGGTCATGGGAGCATGCGCCGTGCCCCCCCCCTGCCGTGGTGCTTACACGGGAGGCACCCACGCATGCACGTGCAGCGGACCTGCGTGTGGACTGGTCTCGTGTAAAAAGGGCCTATGATTCTGTCAGTGCATCCCCACTCTTTAACAATGTCAATCCACCCCTGGGGCACCCTGCTGCTAATCTTCTGATGTTCTGATTACCGCCCAGGCCTTCCCGGTTCCTGTCCCGTAGCTGTTTCCTCAACCAAGACAATACTTTTCCGGTCTCCTCTTCATGATGACTGAGTTTCCTTGGTAGCTTTTTGCCAGGAGTTGCTTTTCCAAAAATTATTCGGACTTCAAACAGAATTGACCAGCTTCTCTGCTCTAGGGGTTTTCACTCCAAAAGATTGCTTACCAAATTTTTGGATTATTTCATCCAGCTCTTTTCCCACAGTAAAGGTACAGCTTTCATGAAAAATTTAAGTCATCAAAATTCAATAATCTTGGCTTTTGGAACACAAAATGTTTGAGAGAGATTTGAGGTTTAGTCTACAAAAATGTACTTGTAACAGGGTTGGATTCTTAGGGGGATTCTTTGTAGGGTCTGGCCCATGCCTCCCCAAGTAATCAGTCCACACAGGATCTTCACCAATTGGGTCCTTGATTTACAGTGCTCTGCACATCACCTCATCATCACCTGTTCATAGAAATAGTCCAATACAGTTCCAAGAGTACCCTTGGCCAGGCATGATCGCTCCTAGCCAGGTTCCAGCAGTCCTTCCACTCTCAGGTAATCCCTGGGTAGGTACTGGTCTCTCAGGCCCCCTGGCCGGCAGTATTTACTCCAGCTAGGTTTACAGCCTCTTGGATCCCCTCCCAGCCCGGCCACCCGCCAGCTGGCTCCTAGGGATTGCCCCTCTAGGCTCTATAGCCCTGAGACACCTTTGTAATACCCTCCTTGGCTCCTGCCTCTCCCTGGAGATCTCCTCTCTCTGATGACAAGTCAGCGTTTTCAGGCTTTAGGGCTGACCTGACCTGGCCTGGCGGGGCCTGGCCCAGCCCAGCCCAGCCCAGTCGGCTCCAGCCACTACCCCAGTGGCTTGCACAACTGTGTGGCGTTTAAACTCTCTCCTTGGCTAGCGCCTGCACTTATATTCACATCCACCTACGGTGTGGTCCTCCAGCCAGTATCAGCACCAAGCTCCTAAGGCTGGTGCTACTGCCACCCTATTACACCCTCCCCCCTTGAGGAGATGGGTCATACAAAAAGTGGACCCGGCTAAAAAAAGAAGAAAAAATGCTCTTCTTGCAGGGGTGGGTTCCCCCTAAAATAAGGAATTCATACACAATGGAGACCCTGACCCATAATACTGGGATGGGGTGGGGACTGGGCCACCAATGCTCTGGCCCCAGCCCTGGGACCCTAAGCAACCTGGCCTGTAAATATAGGTTGTGGTGCAGCACAAACTCACACCATTCCCATGGCTCTCTAACACGTCCCATATACCTTTCCAGGTTATACATTTTACATAATATAACCGAAACATATTCTCCATATCAAATCAGCAACATTTCCCATCAGCTCTTTTGCCCCCTTCGCTGTTCCTAGGGTGCTGGGCTGTAAATTGGCCCACTGTTTGTAATCCTTTGTGAGGCACGAGCCCTCCACTATTTAGTTATTAACCTAAGCAAAAAACTTAACAGTTTAAAAAGACACTTAAATGTACAAGAGTTTTCTTAAAATACACACACAAAAAAACAATTCAGTACAATTACAATTCAAACCACCTTTCACTCCATACATTGCAACAAAACATAAACGCCAAAAAACATAGAAATTAATTCACGCTTAGAGCAATATTTAATATTTTATCATCAACATACATGTAATATATGTACTAAATTCCTTACCATACATACTTCATTTTTATCAATAA
>QEPC01007999.1:1223914-1243529 GCA_003113815.1 Sphenodon punctatus
TTAGTGATTTAGTTTTAGTGTTTGTAGGAGTAGGTCTGTGTACTTATTAGATAATCCATTTAGTTCATAGCATTTAGAATAGTTAATAGCAGTTAGATTTAGTGTAGCTAGATAGATATATAATATTAGATTAAAAAAATAAATTAAAAAACCCCATACAAAAACAAAAAACCAAATAAAAAACAAAAGAAAACCATATAAAACCCAATAAAAAACCGAAAAACCACATAAAAATTTAAAAAACCACCCATAACAGCATTTCCCGAACGGCTGAACCGAACAGCCGAACAGCCTAACCGAACAGTCTGTTTGGACGACCGAACCGAACGGCCGAACCCGGCGAACTAGCCGAACGGCCAAACCGAACGCAGCCGAACCGAACTGCCGAACCGAACACAGCTGAACCGAACGGCCGAACCCGAACCGTGATCTGTTCGCCCATCCCTAGGGCTGAGCTACTACTGCCGGGTCACCGCTTCTATAACCATGGCGTGTGGCGCAGGAGAGCGGCCAACATGCGCCGAGCCACATCGTTGCGGTGGGCACGGAGGGTAGCTGTCCACCGACAGTCCATGTTCGGAACAGCGGTGTCCCAGGACATGTGCCTGGTCCTGTCCCAGGGGCCACTGAATGTCTACGGACGCCGTGTCACTGTCCCAATGCGGAGGCTGAATTGGATGTGCTCTCGCACCAATGAATGGTGGGAGAACATGCTGGCCATCTGGACGGACGATGAATGGATGGACTACTTCTGCATGAACCACTCCCTGTTGGCCCGGCTCAGTGAGCTCCTGAATTGACATCTCTGGAGGCATGAGACCAACATGCAGTATCTGCTGCCACCAGGGATGCGCTTGGCCATGGCCATGTGGAGACTGGCCACCCCCGATTCCTGTCGGAGTGTTGGGGAGCAGTTTGGGGTGGGGACTGCGACTGTTACCAGGATGCTCCACGACATGTGCGAACTGCTGGTGGAGCTACTGCTTGAGTGGGTCATACAGCTCCGGGATCCCGAGGTTGTCATTCGCGGCTTTGAAGATGTGGGCTTCCCCCACTGCATAGGGGCGATAGACAGCACCCACATCCCTATAATCTGTCCCCCACACACCAAGATGGACTACCTGAATCAGAAGCAGATGTTCTCAATCAATCTCCAGGCCATGGCGGATCACAGGGCCTTGTTTACCAAAGTCTACACCAGCCACTCAGGGAGCCATGATGCGCGCATACTGCGGGTCTCCCCCTTCTATGCACGCATGTTTGACGGGAAGATAGCCCCCAACCTGTACCGGGTCATTGACGGGGTCTCCATGGGCCCAGTGGTGATAGGGGACCCTGCCTACCCGCTGAGCCCGTGGCTCATGAGGGCCTATCCCATGGCGCACACAGTGGACCGCTGGTTCTTCAATTAATGCCTCTCGTCGGCTTGGAGTGTGGTGGAGTGGGCATTCGGGCTGCTCAAGGGGCGTTGGTGCCTGCTTATGAACAGGAGCCAGTTCTATCTGCAGCATACGCCCCCATCCTTGTACTTGCATCCTGCATCCTGCATAATATCTGCGGGACCGGAGGAGCTGCCCTTGACTACCCCCCACCGGTGCAAAGAGAGGGTCCTGTGCCCCTCTACCAACATGTCCAAGGAGGAGTGTTCTGCCACATATCGGAGGAGAACCAGGACGCTCTGTGTAGGCGCATTGTCGCCCAGATGGCAGGCAACTGAGGAGTCATGTTCATAGCCCCCCACCCTTCACAGAACCGTGTAATGGGTAACAATAAAGTCTGATATGTCTGTTCCCTAATCCGCTTCTGGCCTGGTGTTTGGGTTGTAGGGGTTCCCCGGTCCTGTGAGGCCTGTGCTCTGCAGCACTGGGTCACCCACTGCCTTCTAGCCATGGCAAGTGAACCGCACCAGGCCTCGGCCCTTCACCGGCTGTCCAGTGGCATGGCCGGTACTCCACTGAGGTAACTGTGCAAACCTGTACCCAGACATGGGAGCTATGCTGTTGCCCACCTGGATGCCTGCAGGCTGGAGACGTATGGTTCCGGCATCTGTATTGTGCATGTCCTGCCCCTGTCTACATGTGGAGCGACCCCTGTACACCATGGTGCCCCCACTGACACACCAAACAACAGAGTGGTAATCTACAGCAGAGTTTATTTGGGGTTCTGTACAAGGGTGTGTGTGTGTCATGGTTTGCGGGGCCTTCCCTGTGTCCGCTTCGGTGCACCACCGGGGCTTGTTCCCCTGCAGGCCCTTACAGCTGCCGTTCTTTGGAAGCGGCGGCCGGATGGCTGGGCTCTCCGTTGTCCACAGGCTGCTCCACGCCGGGCTGGGGTGCTGGACCCTGTGGTGATGGAACATAAGGTCAGTGTTACACCCTGCTTTGCACCGGTACCCTGGCGCCACGGCCCTTCCCGTGGTCCTCAGGTGTTCCCATTGCTCCCCACACAGCATCCCCTCTGCCCATCCCTCTGCTGTTAGCGATGTCTTCCCCTTTCCCCCCGCCCTTTCCTGACAACTCTGTGGTCCGGCTTACCGGAGCTGGTGAGGCGGCCGGCATGGGCGGTTGGTCACCTGGAGGTTCCGGGTTGAGTGGGGGAGACTGTGGTTCCCGGAGGGGGTTCTCAGAGGCAGCTGTGGAGGAACCGGGAGGGGTGCGGCCCAGAAGGGCAGCCCCATGGGCTCTTGTTGTGGGGCTATATGGGGGAGAGGGACCCTGTCAATGAGACCGGTGAAGGGGTGCTTCTGGGGAAACCATGGTTGGCTGAAGTGCAGGGGCGTGGGCCACCTGCACCTGTGGGGGAGCACCCCGGTGGTACTTGGCTGCCATCCCTCCACCTGGGCCTGGAGGGGGTGCATCCTGCTGGGGTTCTCTTCGCAAGAGCCCCACTGCCTCCCCAATGAGGTCAAGGGCCCGTGCGGAGGTCCCCTCCAGTGCGACACATCCCCTCGCTCTCTCTCTCTCTCGAGCCACATCTCATGGTGGAGGGTGGCAGTCTGGCGCCTGCCCCACAGGTGCTTGGTGCGGGATCGAGTTAGCATGGCTGCCAATATGTCCTGGTCCCTCTCCCCTTCCTCTCTTTGGACCTCCCTTGTGAGGGCGAGCTCCTCTGCGTGCATCTCGGCTAACCTTCTGGTTTCCTCCAGCAGTTCCCTGTCGAGGTCCTCTCTCCTCCGCCTGTTCCGGGTCTGCATCTCCCGACTCCTCTTGGCGCTGCTGGCGGTAGCTCCCCTCACTGGATTGGGGTGCTCATCTGTGGGAGGGATGGTAACAGGTTGGGATGTGAGGCTTTCCGAGTCTGTACTCTGTGCCCTTAGCCGTGCATCCCTGTTGCCCCTGGGGGTGCCTGCCCCCCCTCCCTGTCTGTCCCTATGGTGTGTTACTGGTTGGGCGAGGCCCCAGGGAATGCGTCCCCTCTGTCGGACAACTGAGCTTGCCCCATCTGGGGGCGCATTCACCCGGGATCATGCTGTTACAACCCCTCCAAGGGGCCTGTCACTTGGTCCCACCTCTCTTGCGACCGCCCCCCTCAGCATACCCCTCAGAGGCTGTTCACCCATGTGGCTCGGTAACCCACCAGTGATGGTCACCGGCCCTTCCCTGTCACTCATGGGGAGCGGTTGGTTCTAGGGGCTGCCCCTGTGGCTGGCCCCGAGGCCCTTCCCCCCAGTCCCGTCCCCCCTCCCCCCCAGGCCCTGATTGCGTTCCTACCTGGATCATCTTCCTCCACTTTCTGGGAGATGTCCCGGATCTCCGTCCGCTCCGTGTGCACCCCCCTTCCCTGTGGCCCGGCGTCCTGTGAGCGCACATGGAGGGCGATGTTTGAGTGAGCGGGTTCCTGGGGTGCCTCCTCCCCCTGTGTGATGGGGCCATCCCCCCCGCGCCCTGGCCCCTCCCGCGCCCTGGGTTCCTGAGCAAGGCACCTCCCCTCTAGGCTACCAAGCCTAGCGACATAGCGATTCAGGAGGATCTGGCTGCCCTCAAAGACTGGAAGGTGGCCCCAGGACTTGCAACGAGTAAAGTGTACTTTAGAAGGGAATTATATTTGGACATACTGGGGAGTCCTCGGCTGAGACGGCAGTACACCCTTTTTCGTTTTAATCTGACTCCATCCGCAGTGGTAGAGGGTAGGTACGTAAAAGTCCCCTACCAAGATCGGAAATGCTCATGCTCACTGCTTGAGGTGGAGTCTGTGGAGCATCAAATATTTAGCTGCCTCTACTATGCCCACCAGAGGGTGACTTGGCTGAACCCCCTGTTGGAGGGCAAGGGACTCACCCGGCTGCAATCTCGGACGTACTTAGCCAGCCTGTCAAACCCCAGTGATATTACATCCCTGGCAACATTTCTTATTCTAATAGCTAAGCAGAGAGAGAGGATTAGATCCCAACTACATGACTTACAAGTAATGCAGCCAGTATAGAGTTGGTGTTTAAAAACTAGCCTAAAGATTGGCCAGTTGGTAGCCACTTCAGCAATTTACCCTCCCAAAAGTGAGCATTTAATTGATTTTATGTTATTATTAAGTATTTTATTAACTGCTCAATTTCTTTGTACGGTATTTTGATTGTTGCTGTTGTTGGGCTTTGCCTAATATTGGTATGTTTTTGTTTTTGTGAAGGCCATGGCGAAAGCCCAAGCCAATAAAGTTATTACTTACTTACTCCCCTTTTCAGATCATTAATGAATATATTAAACAACATTGGTCCCAATACAGATCCCTGGGGCACTCCACTATTTACATCTTCACATGTGAAAACTGACCATTTAATCCTACTGTTTGTTGCCTATCTTGTAACCAGTTACCGATTCACAATAAGACACTGCCTCCTATCCCATGACTATTTAATTTCCTCAAGAGTATCTTGTGAGGGATCTTATCAAATGCTTTCTGAAAATCCAGATACACTGTGTTGCCTGACTGACCCTTATCCACATACTTATTTAGTATTTACACTCTCAAAAATTCCAATAGCTTCCCTTTGCTAAATCCATGTTGACTCTTCCCCATTATGTTCCGTTTATCAATATGCCCAGTAATTCTGTTCTTAACTGTCATGCAGCCAGGGAGGAGGGGCAGCCGGCGTGTGGGTTGGCGGTGGCAGGGCCGCTTCGCTGCTGGAGCCCCCAAAGGGCTTGTTCCAGGCGGGGCGGCGGAGGCACCTCCGGAGGTGGGCTGTGCCCCGGGGGCCTTGCCAGCGCCGTGGAGCACTGAGGAGGCGGGGCCAGCGACGTCAGGCTTAGGAAGCATCCCGGGTGCCTTGGCAACGCCATGGGACACTGAGGAAGCAGGGCCGGCACCTGCAGGCGCAGCACAAACAGCACCCCATCTGTGCGGCGCTCCGCACACTTGCAAGCACGGTCGGGGGCGGGGCCTCGGCCTTAACAGCCAGCGTCGGGAAGCACCCAACGTTGGTGACTGCAGGGGAGGAAACTGGCCGCGAGTGAAGCTAAATGTGACTCTTGTGATCTTTGTGATTCTTGCAAGTCTTGTGATTCTTGTGACAGTGTTTATACAGTGTGTAGTGATGTGACTTATCCCCATGTTTGTGTACCATGAGAGTGAGTGTGAGACAGTGAATGAGAGAGAGAGAGCGAGAGCCCTCCCCCTCCTGGGCACCCGTCCTTGTGACCCTTGTGCGTACGAGTCCTTCCCTCAGAACCACATTCCTGGAACCTACCCTGCTACCCTTCACGGAGAGCACTTTGTCTACCCCTTTCCCCTTTGTCCCTGGTGCGTGTGGCAATGAGCGAGTACACTGTGTGAGGCCTCTCTTCCCTACTGTTACTGCCCTATGATGATAAGGGTCTGGCCTCTTTGATCCAACCAATATCCTGGTGGGCATCCTTTCAAGAGAGACAGTTCTTGGATTCAGGCAGCGCATGCACGAACGAGTGTGAGAACCCAGGGCCTTGTGCCCCCTTCCTGGGGCCCCTTTACTTCCTACCCAGTGAAAGGAATCACCAGCACCCACTCCCCTCTTCAGTCCCAGGGGGATGGATGTAGCCATGGAAATAGGGGAATTAGTACAAGCGGTGCAGTCCCTGGCAATGCAGGTCGGGGACCTGCAGGACAAACACAAGGAGTTAGCACCTACTGTGGCCCAAGCTCACATGGCAGGTGGCGCTGCCGTGGTGGGTCCTGCCGCTGCACCCCTGGCGCCGCCACGTGCTCCTCCCGTGGGAGCCGTGGCCCCCCGGGACCCCAAGGGCCCTCGCACTGAGAAGTATATGGGTGACCGGCAGGCATTTCAGGGGTTCATTGCCCTGTGTAAGCTCACCTTCTCCATGAAGCCCACTACGTATGCCACAGACACGTTAAAGGTTGCCTTCATCATAGGGAATCTAGGACGGATGGTCTTGGAGTGGGCAACCAATCTACTGAAGGCAGAGAGCCCCCTTCTGCACAATTATGCCGACTTCTTAAAGGAATTTACTGCCCTCTTTGGCCACCCTCATCGTACTCAAGATGCCCAGGCTGCTATAATGTCCTTGAAGCAGGCCAGAGGGGGAGTGTTGGAGTATGTCACCCAATTCCAGCACTTGGTCCTAGAGCTCCATTGGCCGAACGATGTGCCGACAGTCCTATTCTGGAGGGGCTTGAACGACGAACTGAAAGATCAGCTCTCCTACACTGCGCTACCAGATACCTGGGAGGGTCTTGCAACTTTGGTCCTACAGATAGATGATCATCTTGCGGAACATCGAAGAGAATGACAGAAGGACAACCGTGGGTTGCAGACACGGCCTCCTCTTCCTTCTTTGCCTTCGGTGGCCCCCCTGAAGGCAAGTGAAGTGGAACCCATGCAGCTTAGTGCCTCACGAGGACCCCTCACGGAAGAGGAAAAAGACTGACAACGGAAGGCCTGGGCCTGCTTCTATTGCGGGGACCCGTCCCAATTTATAAACGACTGTCCAGCCCTCCCGGCTCAGCGTAGAGGGGCGGGAAACCCCAGAGGCCAGAACGGACAGGGCCTTCCCGGCCTTAAGACGAATTCCCTTGACCCTGGGAACCCCACGGACCATTTACAAGTTTCCCTAACCGTGACCATCGACGTTCGATGCTCCATCATTGTTTGGGTTTTAATAGATTCCGGAGCCTCCGGGAACTTCATGGACATACAATTCGTTCATACCCAGGGGATCAAGATGCAATGAAAGCCTCAGCCAGAAGATGTTCACTTCATCGACGGCTCCCCGCTGATATCTGGACCCATAACAATGCAGACCCCTTTGTTACGATGCGTGATTGGCAACCATCAGGAGCACTTAAGCTTTGATGTCGTGTGCACCCCATTATTTGTCCTTGTCCTCAGTCTGCCTTGGCTGGAACACCATGACCCCCAGATTCTCTGGACCGCAAGACAAGTCACCTTTCCATCTCGCTGCTGTGCCCAGCATTGTTCCATGCCCCCGACACTCCTGGCAGGCAGTACGGTAATACCTGAAGTCCCTCTCCGGAATGCGTCCCATATTCTCCCTGCATATTTTGATCTTCGTGGCATCTTTAGCAATACCTAGGCTGCAGAATTGCCCCTGCACTGGTCCTACGACTGTCCCATCGACCTAGTCCCCAGGGCCGAACCCCCCTTCGGACATATCTACGCACTTGCGGCCCTGGAGCTAGAGGCACTCCGAACGTACCTTGATGAGAGTCTAAGGCAAAGCTTTATTCGCCACTCCTGCTCCCCGGCCAGGGCACCCATCTTCTTTGTACCTAAGAAGGATGGGAGTCTCCGGCCCTGCATAGACTACCGCGGGTTAAACCGCATCACTGTGAAAAACCAATACCCACTTCCCTTGATTCCAGAGTTCCTTAATCGGCTCCAAGGAGCCCGAATTTATACCAAGCTGGACCTCCAGGAAGCATAAAACCTGGTACGCGTGCAAGTGGGGGACGAATGGAAAACTGCCTTTAGAACTTGGTATGGCCGTTATGAAGATTTGGTCATGCCTTTTGGCTTAGCGAACGCTCCCGCTACCTTCCAGCATTTTATCAACGATGTACTCAGCGAATATCAGCACGTCGGGTCCTATCCTGAATCATAAGGTCTTCACCACCTCTTATGTGCGGCTACAACAATTACAGGATGCCCAAGCAGCCGAGGACCCTTCTCGAGGAATGGCTAGGGAACCATCCACAAAAGATGGAATTATTATAGTGTCCCAAGCCTGTCGCTCCCACATCCTTTGGGCTCACCATCAGGCTCCCCTAGCAGGACATCTGGGAACCCAGCGTACCCTGCAATTGATCCAATGTTCCTTCTGGTGACCGTTCCTAAGGCAAGATGTCCAACAATATGTGGCTCAGCGTGCTGTCTGCGCCTGTACGAAGGTTCAGAGAAAAGCACCCGTGGGCCTACTGCAACTTGCTCCACTCCCCCAGGGACCATGGCAGCGTGTGGGATTAGATTTTATTGTGGAACTACCCCCATCTCGAAACTATACCACGGTCCTGGTAATTGTGGACCACTTTACAAAAATGGCCCATTTTGTGGCCTGTAAGGGCCTACCTTCTGCACGACGCACAGCCCTCCTATTTATTCATCATGTTATGAAACTTCACGGATGGCCTCTAGAGATCATTAGTGACCGCGGATCCCAGTTCATCGCTCATTTTTGGAAGGCCTTACACGTAACCCTGAAACCCACCACTGCGTACCACCCACAAGTGAACGGCCAAGTGGAGCGGGTAAACCAAACCCTCGAGCAGTATTTGCGATGATACCTCAACTATCTACAAGATGACTGGTACACCTGGCTCCCCTTGGCCGAGTTCGCATATAACAACGCGTCCAACACATCCATCGGAAACTTCTCCTTCTTCATCTCTTATGGTTTTCACCCCCAAATCAGTATCCCCGATCTTCCAGCCATCCAGGTCCCAGCAGATAAGTGTCGCCGACCTGCACCTGTGTTCCACCCTGGGGACTATGTATGGATCGACGGGTGCCACTACCTGTCTACACGCCCCTCTACAAAACTCGATGATAAATAGATGGGACCCTATCCTATTCTCTGCAAGGTCAACGAGGTGACATATACAGTCCAGCTCCGCCCTCGATGTTGTATCCACCCCACCTTCCATGTGTCTGTATTAAAGCCTGCCTGATCCCCGCCATGGTGTCCCTTGCAGCCAGCTGGGAATCCTGCTCCTCCACAGGACGTTGACAGTGAATATGAGGTTAGGGCGATCCTGGATTCCCATTTGCATTATGGCCGCCTCCAATATCTTATCGATTGGCAGGGCTGCAGCCCCGATGAGCATTCTTGGGAGCCAGCCTCTCTTGTCTCTGCCCCGCGCCTCATCCGCCTCTTCCATCTGTGACACCCCACCCAGCTGGGTCCATCCTGGGCCCTTGGCCGGGGGACTTGCAAGGGGGGCGCTGTCATGTGCCCAGGGAGGAGGGGCGGCTGGTGCATGGATCGGCGGCGGGGCTGCTTTGCTGTTGGAGCCCCCAAAGGGCTTGTTCTGGGCGGGGCGGCGGAGGCACCTCTGGAGCTGGGATGAGCCCCAGGGGCCTTGCCAGCGCCACGGAGCACTAAGGAGGTGGGACCAGCGACGTCAGGCTTAGGAAGCGTCCCGGGTGCCTTGGCACCGCGACGGGATGCTGAGGAAGCAGGGCTGGCACCTGCAGGCGCAGTGCAAACAGCACCGCCCCCCCCGGTGCGGCGCTCCGCATGCTTGCGAGCATGCTCGGGGGCGGGGCCTCAGACATAACAGCCAGTATCGGGAAGCACCCGACGCTGGTGGTTACAGAGGAGGAAACCGGCCGTGTGTGAAGCTAATTGTGACTCTTGTGATTTTTGTGATTCTTGCAAGTCTTGTGATTCTTGTGACAGTGTTTATTACAGTGTGCAGTGATGTGACTTAACCCCGTGTTTGTGTACCGTGAGAGAGTGAGAGCGAGCATGAGACAGTGAGTGAGAGAGAGAGCTCTCCCCCTCCTGGGCACCTGCCCTTGTGACCCTTGTGCGTACGAGCCCGTCTCTCAGAACCACATTCCTGGAACCTACCCCGCTACCCTTCACGGAGAACACTTCATCTACCCCTTTCCCCTTTGTCCCTGGCGCGTGTGGCAACGAGCGAGTACACTGTGCGAGGCCTCTCTTCCCTACTGTTACTGCCCTATGATGATAAGTGTCTGGCCTCTTTGAGACCACTGTGACCCAACCATATCCTGATGGGAGTCCTTTCAAGAGAGACAGTTCTTGGGATTCAGGCAGCGCGTGCACGAACGAGTGTGAGAACCCCGGGTCCCGTCACCTCTTTCTGGGGCATTTACATTAACCCAGTGACATTAACAACAATTTCCAGCAGTTTGCCCAGCACCAATGTCAGGCTCACCAGTCTGTAGTTTCCAGGAGTGCCTCTGGAGCCCTTTTTAAATAATGGTGTTACATTTGCTACCCTCCAACCCTCAGATACAGCAGCAGTTTAGTGACAGGTTACAAATTACTAATAGTAGGTCTGCAATTTCATACTTGAGTTCATCAGAACTCTGGGGTGAATACTATCTGGTCCTGGTGATTTATTACTGTGGTATTCTCCAGTTAAAAGGCCCCAACTTGTGACAAGATATTTTAGGGTTGCCATAAATGCAAATTTTTAGAGGACCTGTATGACAAGTACAGGTTGCAGGGCCGCACTGAAGCCAATGCAGCCCTGCAACCTGTATTTCTCATGTGTCCTCTAAAATTTGCATATATGGCCACCCTAAGATAGTTGCTAGGCCAGGTCCTCTGAGATCTTTGTTCATGACACTGTGATATCTCTCCACCGGTGGGAAGTACGGTCCTGGAGCTGATGAAAATTTTCCAATCAAAAGGTTTTCATTAATCTGAAAGTAGCATTTAAAAAAAAATAAAAAAAAAATCATGTTTTTTTACAAAATAAAAACACTCCCCTCCCAGCCCAGTTTCCAAATATGTTCCAGGTTTGGGTATATAAAATAGATGGGGGGAAAACGATATTCTGAAAAGTTTTAATTTTTCAGGAACTGAAATGAGGGGAAAATGAACAGTTTCACGTTCTGAGAACCATTTCACTTGCACAGACAGAACCGGTGGTAAGTATTCAAACCCTGAGCCAGAATGAAAGTCAATTGGTTCCTAGAGTAAGCTGCATTTCTGTCCCGCCCAATCACAATTGACCCAGTCTTAGCTGCTGTCCATACTCAAAAACTCAAGCTTGAAGTGCCCATCCATCCCCCATGGCTGGCTACTCCAACTGCCATAGAGAACCCCTTTCAAGTGCGAACTGTGTGACCGCACAGGGCCCCCAATACGCTACACAGGTTCCATGAATAAAGATGAAATGAGAACACGAATGTGAGGTGTAAAACACAGGCCCACAGAGACTCAAACGTCGGGAGCTCTAGCCCGAGGAGGGCTCATGGCAATTCAGGAGGAGGAAGCCCTTACCACACGAGGCACATGAGTAAAAAGGAAACAAGAACATATCAAGGCTGCTTTCCCACAAGGCCTTTGGCGCCCCGGGTGCATCCGCTATTCAAATGTAGAACAGCTCCCATCTTGCGGGAAAGGAGGAAGCGTCGCTCTTAGGGGTGTGCATGTCATTTTTGTTATTTCAGTAACGATAACGAAAATTGTCATTTTCATTATCATTATTGCAATAACGAAAACGACAAATAATAATAATGAAAATAGAAATGAAAACAAGATTTTCTTTTTGAAATAAAGGGAAAAAACTGAAAAACGTATTTCTGGCTATAACGTTTTTGTTTCTTATTCAATTCTGATGAAACGTGGGGACCATGTACCCCAAATGGAGGGCACTATGTGTACTAAGCTACAAAACGATTAGATAAAGGAAATCGATTTTAGAAGCAATTGAATGTTGTGATTTTAAGAAAAGCTTCATACACAATCACAGCTAAAACTTCTTTATCTTACATCCAATTTGCATGAAACCTATGAATATTATGTCCCTCCACAAGGTTAACACTCCTGCCAATTTTCAGAAAGATTGAATAAAGGGTACTGATGGTATAAGACCTTGTCCCCACCCTCCACACCTTCAAGTCCCTCCTCAAAACCCACCTCGTCCATTCCGCCCATCCTAACTCCTGCTAGCCATCCCCACCCAGGATTATCCCCCACCTGTTATCTGCAAACTCCCAATTACTGTAACCAAGCCAAGAACGTGTACCTGAGTTCCCGCATTCTCATGAATGTTGCATCCCTTGTCTCTCCCTCTGTTCCCCCTTCCCTGTCTCCCCTCCCCGTCTTTAGATTGTAAGCTCTTGGGCAGGGACCGTGTCTATCTTATTCTTTGTAAAGCGCCAGGTACATCGCTGGTGCTATATAAATGGTTATAATAATAATAATAAATACATTTCCAGCTGTAACATGTTTATATTCCATCCTGTTTACAGGATATTTAGCAGGAATGTGTCACATACCTTCCCTATCATCTCCGCCAAACTACAGGACAATTTGATAAAGGGGCCCAATTTTATAAGCAATTGATGTTGTCCCTGTGAAGACCATTATTCAGATAAATAGCAGCACATGCAGTGCCAGTCAGAGGCAGGCACCCTGCATGGCAGGGGGAGAGAGACTGTAGAAGGGAGGATGTGGAGCAACCCAAAAGACTGACAGACACATTCAGTGGCCAAACACATTACTGCATGCTTCTAGCTTTACAGGACTAATTGGTAGTGGCTTCGAGGCAGGCATAGGGGGCAGCCCTGAGGCAGGCATAGAAGGGACATAACTGGAACTTTGGGGATAGCATCCCAGCAATCATGAGACATAGTTTACACATCCAGGCTGGCCAATTATCATTACAATCACATCCTGCAGCACGGTGACAGAGGACATAAGAGAAGCTCCATTGGCTCTTTCCTAAACAGATGCTTCTGACTTCCCAGTAATAAGTGGGGGAGAGATGTTGGGATGGTCACAGCACAGAATGCGGATATTTGGTTGACATTTCTGCTGGCCAATTGGCATCACAAACCGATCTTATACCACTGTGACACGTAAGAGAATCCCTGGCATAGGCTCCTTCTCTGCATATGCTGTGAAGGCATATACAATTGGTACCATTTATCACATCTTTCTGATATTTTGCAGAGATGATTGGGAAAGTGTGATATATAGCCATGCCAAATTTCATGTACACTGGTTGGACTACAAAGATGTTACAATCAGACATACATTTATAAGTTAATGTCTTATACCACCAGGACCCGTTATCCAATCCTTCTGAAAGTTGGCAGAGATAGTGAATATGGGAAGGGGTATAAACTTGCCAAGTATCATCTACATTAAATGTGAGGAAATGAAGTTACATCTAAGAATGTATATGAAGATTTTTGCAAAATAAAATAATTCAACTGCTTCTAAAATTGGATTCCTTTATCCAATCCTTTTGGAATTTGGTACACATAATGCCTTCCACTGGAGGTATAAGCACTCCACATTCCAGGCAAATATAGTGAAAAACAAAAAAGTTACAGCTGATTTACGGTGAAACCAATGGAAAACAAAAACAAAAGCAAAAACAAAAACAACATTTACAAAAACGAAAGACAGATTTCAATAACGAAAATGAAAAACGAAAATGACATGGGCCCCTGGTGCACACCTCTAGTGGCTCTCCCTCCGGCAAGCTCGCGCATTAGAGAGGGCAGGATTTCACTATCCTGTCTGATGCGTGAGCTCTTCCTCCTTTCCCATGAGACAAGAGCTGCACTACATATGAATAGTGCATCCTCCCGTGGGGCCAAAGGCCTTGTGGGAAGGGAGCTTGTGTCAAAAGGCTCATGGAAAACAGCCTCTGATACAGGCTTAAAGGGCCTGCAACAGGGAGTTACAATCCCTGAAGAGAAGGTTATGTTGAAATTAACATCAAAAATTAGTTATGGTTAGGATTGCCACTTCTTGTGGTTTGACCCTGAGATTCCCACAGGCCAAAACAGGAGTCTCAGAGCACAGTCCTCTGCCATTAAAGTTAATGGCAAAACTCCCATTTACTTTAATAACAGATAGGGTAGCCAGATATGCAAATTTTAGAGGACACTTATGAGAAGTACAGGGCTGCATTGGTTTCAACCAGTATTTCTCATAAGTGTCCTCTAAAATTTGCATATCTCTAATTACAGTAACATTTCCCTTTTTCTAATGGGTGAATCAGAATGTGTCCAATTTCCATCAAATATTCCTTGGTTAGGGAAGGGTCCACAGTACAGGTTTTTACAGTGCCTCTACGTCCCTGGATCCAGCACTATAATCACCTTGATCTCGCCTCCCTCCTTGTCCCAAATAGTTTGACACTGACATCCAAAGAAAGTGAACCAGTCTCTGCCCTGACTTTCTGGGCGTCTTTAGACATAACGTCCACGGGTGTCTGAATGTGTGTTTTGATCTCGATATGAACACCAGTTTGGTTCTGTGTTCACCATGTGGCGCCGCTTAGATACTCAGCCCATCTTGGGGCAAATTGGTGTTTTGCTCACCCCCCGATCTCAGCATGCAAACGCTGCCACCTCGTTCCCCATGTTGTACCTGCTAACATGCCACGCGATATCATCAGACACAATGTTGGCCACATGTTCAGCTGGAACACACAAATTGTCCTTGTGATGCAATGGTGTTCACATTGTGTGTTCAACGGGTAGCCAAATTGGTGTTAGGATGGTTATGGTGCTTACACACAACAACCAAACACGTGCTTAGGGATTTTGACACCTGATCTTTGTTATGTCTAAAAACGCCCTCGGACTAATTTATATGACACATTTCAATTAGCTGCACGGATTTTGCTGGATGAGGGGAGGCTGTCTCCTCACAGGTGTAGTTCTTTCCAAGTTTCTAATTTTCATCACCCATAGGGTTCTGCCCCTCCCCACCCCCTGACACCTGTAATGTTCCCAGGACTTTTGGAACTGCTGGGATGTGTTTTTCAAAAGTGGCTGCATTCCAGAAAGTATGCTCACCTTGATCATCATGGAGCGGTACGTGCAGGGACTGGAAGCTCATTCTATTTTCCGAATTATCTGAAAAAGCCCCAAATCCAATCCTTTCCCCTTTAAGCTGTTGCTAAAAGGCTGCGCAGAGTGAGCTTTTTGCACATCCGTTCAGTTCCCAGCAAGGCTGCCACTCCCCAAAGAGAGCAGCCTTTTATGTCACACGAAATGGAAGATCTAAGTGTAAAATCTGGTGTCTTTCTCGGAAAAGCGGCTCTCTAATGCAGTGGGAGAGCTGCTTGATTGCCCCTCAGCATGATTAATTCAAACAAGCCATGTTGTTCCAGCCCTTCAGTGGAGTGTGTATGTGTGCGTGCGCGCGTGTGTGTATGTGAGAGAGAGAGAGAGAGAACTCTTGGTTTATAGCGAGTTGCGCTGGCAACGCCAAGCCCATAAATCAAACCCAGGAGAAAGACAATTGATATGAATGAGCTCCCCGAAAGGGCACGCAAAACAAGTGGCGTTACAAAGCGATGCAATTTTCCATCTTCACTGGAGGGGACTCGGCAGCGTCAGGAATGGGAGGGAAACAGACTCAATTAGGGAGAGAGAATAAAAAGAAAAGCCTGCATTCAAAATAGCTACAAACAAAATCCAGTGTGTTGCAAGGCTGTGAAAAGGCCAGGAGAGAAAGATTGAAGAGCACAAAACTTGGAAACAACCTCTCCACACCACATGAGGTGCTTCCTGGATAATTCCCCATCATTGGTTGGATAAATAGATCTGAACTTGCATCTTACACTTAAGGAGTCTGTGGCCCCTTTTAAATGGGCTGCAGCTGGGGGGGAGGGGGGGTCTGTGGGTGCACCGCTGCAGGGGCTGTGCAGGTGCACCTGGGTGCACCCCCCCCCTGCATGTCCCCACACGGAGCAACCAGCATTTTTGCCAGATGCTCCATGCGGGGGCGATAGGTGGAGGTGGGTGGGGATACGTGTTTCACAGAAGTGTGCATGCACACCCACCCGCTGCCTCGTTCAAATGAGACACACCCACTCATGCCTACTGCGTGTACATGTGTGTGAATGAGCGGGTGCGTCTTGTATAAAACAGGCCCGTGTTTGCCAGCAGTGACCGGATATTCATGCAGTGATCCTTGGGCAGATGGGTCGAGATGCATTTTACCAACTCTGTTAACTAATATACAAGAGCCAGTGTAGCCTAATGGCTAAGGCGTTGACCCTTGGACCAGGATTCAAATCCTGTCTTAAATGTGAGCTCACAGGGTGGGCTTGGGTAAGTCACTGTGTTTCAGCCTCAGTGCCCCCATCTGTTCAATGGAAATAAGAATGACTTGCCTCACAGGGTTGTTATGAGGGTGATAAAGCATTTCAAACACTGAAAGCACTATATTAATAATAATGCAAGGGACTGCTTCATTCTGTGTTTGAGTGCAGCCACAGCCTCCTCTGGGGAGAGGTCTGTCTGCTGCTGCCAAACAGCAACAGAGAAGGGTGGAACAACAAAGTGGAGTTGGTCTGTCATGTGTACGAATCAGACTTCCCCTGCTCCCAGAAAATCATGAGACTTTATTTTTTAAAAGGGTTAAGTATCATTTTATTTGCCTCCAGAGTCTGAATCTTTAGGGCATGCACTGCATTTGCACTTCTCACAACCTCTCTTTGCAGGCGAGAGCCAGGCTGGCTTTTAGATGAGAACCAAGATTCACCCCCTTTTATTGTGAGCCTCAGGATTGTAGTCTTTATAAAACCCCTAGAATCACCGGATTTGGGCTCCTGAGACTCGTATTATCATTCTCTCTCTCTCCCTCCCCCCACCTTGAGGTTTCTAGAACATCCAGGTCCAGGGTGTCTCGGACTCAAGCTAATTACAGGAAACCGAGCAGAATCATGAGGGTGGGAGGGTTTCCTTCCCCAAAACACGTACAAACTGCCAGGCTGGCAGCATCCCTGGAGCTTGTGTATATGCGATATGCGTGTGTGCACGAGTGTGTGTGTGTATGCTCCATGTTTGGCAGGCATCCCACAGTGCTTAATTTATAAAAAGTGAATTGCCAGGGCCCAAACCGTATCTCCCCTCCTTCCACGGACAATGTAAGACCTGGCTGTTTTGTCAGGCGTTCGGTGAGGGGGACGAGTAGTGGTTGGGTATTTTTATTTTATTTCAGGGTTAATGGGGTATTTTGGGGCCTGTGTTGCGGTTTGGTTTTAAGTGATGTTTTATTATATTGTATTTTATATTGTTTTTAATATATTGTTCACCACCCTCAGCTGCCATTGGCATGATCCCTTGGAGAAAGGTAATGGGACACTGGGTGTTTTATTTTAATTAATTAATAAATAAAAGAATTTAATACCCTGCCTCTCTTGCTCCAAGCAGCCCGGTGCGGCGTACAATATTTAAACACATAAAAACAGTAAAATCATAAAGTACAATAAAAAGGGAGGCACCAAACCAAACCAAACCGCCCCCTCCTCCCCATCCTACCCTACAGCCCATCTCCCTCACCAAAAGCCAGGTGGAACAGCCAGGTTTTAGAGATACGACAGAAGGAGGGGAGGTCCGGGGTCACCCGGGCCTCCACCAGAAGAGAGTTCCACAGCTTAGGTGTGGCCACCGAGAATGCCCTCTCCATAGTGGTCCCACAGGCCACATGGGGGACCTTGAGAAGGGCACGCCCAGCGGACCGCAGAGGCTGCTCCAGAGGGCTTTATAGGTCAAAACCAATACCTTGAATTGGGCCTGGAAGACTATAGGCAGCCAGTGCAGAGCCCGGAGCACCAGTGTAATGTGATCAAGGCGACACGTCCCCATAAGGAGATGGACCGCACCATTCTGCACTAGCTGCAGTCTCCGGACTGTCATCATAGGTAGCCCCACGTAGAGTGCATTGCAATAGTTCAATCTCGAGGTAATGAAAGCATGGATGGTGGTGGCCAGGTCACTATCTGAAACATACGGCCAAAGCTGCCACACCAGATGTAATTGGTGAAATGCACTCCTCGCCACAGCCCCCACCTGGAGATCCAGGTGGAGCTGCAGATTGAGGAGCACGCCCAGACTACGGACCTGGGATGCCAATGGGGGGCAGACACCATCAATGATGGGAACCATCACATCCACTGCCCTTCCCACCACCATCACCTCCGTCTTGCTTCAATCAGCTCACCGTCATCCAGTCCCCAACAGTCACCAGACATTGGGTAAGCACCGAGACTTCCGGGTCTGGGTCAGATGAAAATGAAAGGTAGAGTTGGGTGTCATCAGCATATTAATGACACCGCACCCCATACTGTCTCACGACCTCGTCAAGTGGCTGCAAATACATGTTGAACAAGAGCGGGGACAGAATAGAACCTTGCGAGACACCACAGGTGAAGTCCCGTGGAGATGAAGAACAATCCCCAAGCACCATGCGCTGAGTTCTCCCAGCCAGGAAGGAGCGGAACCAGTCAAGGACAATCCCACCCACTCCAGCTCGATCCTGCAAGTGAGTCACCAACACGTCATGGTCAATGGTATCAAAAGCAGCTGACAAATCTAACAAAATTAGCAGGGTCGAGCAACCCTGATCTAATTCATGGCAAAGGTTGTCAACCAAGGCCACAAGCGCAGTCTCCGTGCCATAGTCCGGACAAAAACTGGACTGAAAAGGATCCAGATAACCAGTGTGATCTAGATGCCCCTGCAGTTGCTGGGCCACCACCCGTTCAATAACCTTCCCTAAAAAGGAAAGGTTAGAGACCGGCCGATAACTGGCGAGGAAATCAACGTCAAGTGATGGTTTTTGAGCAGAGGCTGCACCACCGCCTCTTTGAGGCATCCCGGCACTCTGCCCTCCCATTTTCAGATGGATGCAGAGGCAGCCTGCCGTGTAGCTTCTCTGGGGGTGTACCCCCATGTTAGTCTGGAACTGAGGTGCTTGTGCTGTGTCCCCACCCCCCGCACCATAGAGTTGCAGACAGCTGCCTGAAGCCGTAGGCAGGTGCCCACAGTTCTATGGTGTTGCCTGGGGTAATGGTTGGCTGGAAGTTGAACAGCACTGTGGTTTGGCTGGCCTGCTCTGCCGGTGGCACTCTGCGATGTTCCGGAGTGCTGCCACCGACACTGCCCTGGAGCAGGCCCACTGATGTGGAAGATGTGCTTGGAGATGTACAGGCGACCAGTTGTGAATTGGATCCTGCCCGTTCTGGCTGGTGAAAGCCAGCCAGGAGACACTGGGGGTGTTGTTGGCTGGGGTTGTCAATGTCTCCCTTCGGAAGGGCAGGATGCCCGGCAGCCTTAAAACTGCTGTCGCCTGCACCCCTACTCAAGACATCATCCCTTGATGTTGACTCCTCTGCCAGCTATCACCCTGGCCGTTTTTAGATGAGTGTGGCGGCACCCACGCTTGTTTGCCAAAAGACCCGGCAGCCCGAATTACACGTGACGTCGCCACCAAATACACGCATGCGTGAGCGATGCGCATCCATTTCCGGCCGCGAACTGACCGGGTCGGCAATCGAGGCCGGTGTTTAGGGAAGGTTCTTGAACGAGTGGTTGCCTCACAGCTCCAGATGCATCTCAATGCTGTTGGATTCCTGGACCCATGTCAGTCAGGTTTTCATCCTGGCAGTGGCAGCTGGTGGGGTCTAAGGCTGGTGGATCGGTGGGTGGGGCCAG
>QEPC01007999.1:1281932-1299881 GCA_003113815.1 Sphenodon punctatus
TACCGGTACACTTACCTGCTGGCTGCTGGTGCTGGCTCTGGGTCACCAGCGGCAGCCCGGAGCCTGCACTAGGGGGACTTAGGGGAATTTTTTGTTGTTGTTTAAATCCAGGGTGGGTGAGTGGTGTTCCCCCTTCCACCCGCGCAGCCTGGACTCGGGGAGGGAAAGTGCTTGGGTTTTTTTGTGTTTTTTTTTTTACATTGCGGCCATTCATTTGAATGGCCGCAATGTAAAAAATCTGGTATGGGGGGAAACCCAGTAAACGGGCCGGTTTACCGCGTTAATCCGATACTGCCGGTACACCAAACTACCGGCAGCATTGGATACCGGATGATCCGGTAGTCCCACCCCTACTATGCATCCTACAGTAAGGCTTCTTCATTCCTTCATCAGCTTCACTAGTATTCCACAGGCCCTGTGTTTAGCTTAGCAAAGAGAAGAATAAGGGGAGAATTGATACCAGACCTTCAATATCTACATTATTGTATATTAAGGCATCATTCCTTGCACCTGTAGTAATGCTGCACTGGAACACAATTAAGGAACAGCCTTGAAGGAATGTACCCTTTCTGCTAACGCACAGCTGCCTTCTCACACAACATTCCTACCACTCAGGATTAGCTTAGCAAAGCGAAGACTAAGGGGAGAATTGATACCAGAATTCCAGGCCCCAGGCCCCCCCAAGCCAGGTCCCAGCCCCCCCAAGGTGCCAGCCCCCCCAGCCAGGCCCGCAAGCCTGGCCCCCCAAGCCAGGCCCCAGCCCCCCCAAGCAAGGCCCCAGGACTGCCCCCCAAACAAGGCCGCCTCCTCCCCAAACAAGGCCCCCAGGTCGCCCAAGCAAGGCCCCAGGTCTGCCCCTCCCAAACAGGCCAGCCGGCCTCCCCCCAAGCAAGCCAGCCAGTCTAACCCCCCCAAGCAGGCCAGCCAGTCGGCCCTAGCAGGCGCCCACACCCCCAAGCCCACAGCCAGGCCCCACTTGCTGCCTTCTCTCCCTCGCCGAGTGGCTGCTCGCCGCCGCTCGACTTCTGCTCCCTGCGTCGCCACTGCAAGTCTCTCTGGCTCCGCCCAAGTCCGCCGCCTGCAAAGCCCCCCCCGTCCTGACCCAACCCGATGGGGTTCAGGACCAACTGACAACATTTAATAAACAAAACAAAAAACAACCCTCCCCCCACAAAACTGCGGGACCAGCCCTCCCGACCGGCCCGGCCCAGCCCACCGGGAATCCTCCCAGTGGGTTCAATGGCCAATCCGCCCCTGGGTCCATCTGTTGGGGACCCAGGCAGGGCTGGAAGTGCCAAGTTCTGCATCAGTCTAAAAACACCCAAGGTGCCAGACAGGTAAGGAAACTGATCACGAAACTCCCTAGGGAGGGAGCAGATTCCCTGCCACATAGAGTGGCTAGGTGATGTTCCTGGGCCTACGGTCTGCTTTGCAGAGCCAAGCTTTCCAGCCAGACTGGGAGATTAAATACTCAGACCTTGGATCTTGAGGTTTGGGGAGAGGAGAAGTCGAAACTTCCCCTGCTATTGCAGCTGTGGGCAGCTCTCTATGTTACCCAGGTTAAAATCTGTGATGCCCTCACTAACCATAGCAATCTGGGCAAACGTTATGCTACGTTTAAGCTACTTTGTGTTGATGCTGCCACCTGATGGACTTTGGCTTCCCACACTGGAGAAATATAAAGCGGCTTGTGTTGTGAACTGGGTTGCTTGAGATTAGCCCCCCCCCCCCCCCCCCCCCCCCGTCACCCACCCCAGTCTGTATTTCTTAAGACCCTCAGTGGCTGCTTCACTCTCTAGATGGCAGGGAAGTTATTTTCAGTGCCTCAGCCCCAAGTTAATCTCAGGCATCCTTTCACTGGAACAATAGACTTTGATTCTGACCAAGCCCTGTCCAGAAGCCATCTCATCATGCCCCTTGCTATCTCATGGACTGTCTCTGAAATATCCCTTATCAAAGTTCAGTGTGGGTGACATTCAGCAGAGGTCAATGCTAAACTATATTCACCTGAACTGGGGGGTGGGTGGGGGGTGTCTCCTCTGAATTCCTCCAGATAGGTGCAAAACTATCTTTAATATTGTCCATGTTTGTCCATTGTCATGTTTAATGTTGTTTTTGTGAGAGCAAACGTAACACAGACCCCCATCTTAGGTGGATTGAACAGAGCTCAAGTGTGACATATAGACAGTCCTGCCGCATCCACAGTACTAGTTTGCTTCCTCCTGCGAGGCCTGCAGAGCCTCCCTACTTATGGCCTCCAGGGGGCAATGTAGCTTTGCTGTACACAGGGAACAGCTGCGGTGTATCCAAAGCCTCAATGGAAAGCAGGAACAAAGGCAGCAGGGATTTCTTTCTTTCTTTCAATTTTTAGCCCACCCTTCCCATTTAAGGCTCAGGGTGGCTTAAAGCATATAAAAACAGCTAATAATCCCCCCCCCCCACTCCATCCCTGCCTGCTAAATGCCTGGCCAAACAAAAAGGTCTTACATTGCTTCTGGAAGATGAGCAGATTCGGGCTTAAACAAATCTCCAAGGGGAGGGAGTTCCAGAATTGTGAGGCAGCCACCCACCGAGAACAACTCTCTGTGTGCCCTGGTTGTGGGAACTTCTCGGGCAGATGGTGCCTGCAAGAGGACATTCCCAGCTGATCTCCGAGGCTGTAACGGAACACAAGGGAAGAGGTGTTCTTTCAGATACTTGGGGCCCAAGCTGTTTAGGGCTTTATAGGAAGGATTCATTTCATTGATGGTGATCTTTCCCCTGCTGTGGGTCAGTCAATGCTGCTTTAGCCAAAGAAACATGGAGCTTGTGGCAGACTCCCCTATTTCACTGGGGCCACAGAGGAAGGGGATAATATTTAATACTCCTGCCATCCTTCCCTTATTTTACATCCATGAGGGGTAACTCATAGGAGACTTGGCCAGGGGACTATCCCGACTGATTGTACTCAGCAGTCTTTTCTCACCAGCCGGCCCTTCTCATAGAGGACTCCACTAGTTTTACTGTACATAGTGGCACGCACCTTGCCTGGATGCACGCTGTCCCCTTCATAGACCCTTGCCTCATCTAGTGCAGTGCTGCAGGTCATTTGTGATGTGTCACCTGATTTTTTCTCCTCCCCATACACCTTCACTCCCATCAACTGGGGGGAGCAGCTAGGTGAGGCTGAGTTCTGGACACACCTGTGCCTTGGATCAGCCATGACTGTAAAAACAAGGAGGTGGTGCCCCTTGAGTTTGGGGCATTGGGGTCAGTGCTCCATGCAACTCCTGCATGTGTTTCTGATTTAAGTGTGTGCATGCATGTAAGCGTGTATGAATGTGTATGTTTCTGTTGGTGTCTGTGTGAGCATTCCACAGGCGTGTGTGTGTCTCTCTCTCTGTGTGGTGCCTTTACGATTTTCCAGTCTTGCAGCTCCATTCCACTCCTTTCCCATCCCAGTGGATTGTGGTCTTCTCGTTCTGTGGCCCAGTTCTCCTACAAGGCAGCGCTGGCTCCGTCTGCCCTTGGAAGGAGACCAGAGCTGTCTTAGAGGAGGAGAATAAAAACTCTCTGCAAACTGCAGCTTGCCAACGCCCAGCGGGAGCTTCCCTGAATGCTCTGTGAATTTCTGCTGCTGCCTGGGATGATCCCATAAGCTGCTTCCAGCCTCTGAAGAGCAGAGCCCCAGCTGCTTTCAAGGAGAACATCCCTGAGGAGACAGGAGTTGTGAGAGTGTGAAGGAGTTGGGCTATCTGGTAGTAGCTTCTCTGGATGGAAAAGCCCTGCTGAAATCATCAGAGATGCGGGAGGGAGGGATGTGTGGCTGTTGAAGGGAGCAGAGAAAAGCTCTCTCTTCAGAAACCTCTTGAGGGCCAATGCCATGAAAGCCGGCACCTGACCTTGTGGGCAGCGAGAGAGTCTTGTGCCTTGATGACCCAGTGTCAAACTCAGCATGTGGTTTTTGGCCTCATTCTTCCAAACCAGGGCAGTGAGTGATGAATTAAACTTGTTACTAGGGCAGCAATCCAGATAATAGGATGGAAGGACTGAGCTTATTGGTTGTGTTGCAAAAAAGTTTGTAGACCTGAATGTTATGCCAGGTACTTCATCACCCAAGCCTCAAGTGAGGGAAGAAACTCAACCCTGTTTCTATCAGTGGAGCATCCTGGATGGGTGTATAGAAGAGGAAGAGGGTCACTAGATTCATGCATTCTGAGCGAGCGGCCTTTCCTCTTTCCAGAAAAGTCTGCCATTTCCACCCCTCTTGCCAATGTATGTGTGGGTATTTTCAGACGTGACGGGGCCGATTGGCCCCGGCACGGAAACACCCCTTTGATTCCCCGCCGGGGCCACTGCGTCACGGGCTAACAGACGTGGTGGCCAATCCCGGCGGGGAATCTGGGGAGGAGGCGGGGCCACATGGCGCAATGCGTGGCTGCACAGCTCCGCCCTCCAATGCTCCCCCAGAAGCCCGCCCTCCCACAGACGGGCGGGTGCTGTGGCCAATCCGGCTGCTGCACCCACCTGCCCTGGGAAATTGACCACGGCCCGGAATCGGTGGCAAGCACGGCTGCCGATTCCGGGCCGTGGTCAGTGGCCAGATGTGACGTTGATACGCTCAACCACGGGGATTTCCCCGTGGTTGAGCGTGTTAATGTCACGTCTGGTCAGTGTTACGCTGGGTGGTCACCCCCGTGAATCACGGGGTGGAATCAGATTTACCACGCTTCCGGCCCTCCTCCGGTGAGGAGGGCTGGAAGCGTGGTAAATCTGATTCCACCCCATGATTCACGGGGGTGATCATCTGGCGTAACACTGACCAGACGTTCCGAGATCACGCTCCCCATATGGGAATTGACCGTGATTGAGCTTGATCTCATAACGTCTGAAAATAACCCTGTGGCACATCAGCCAGAGATAGCACTTGAGTCTGTTACTGCATGGTGGCAAAGCCTGGCTCCTTAGCTGAAGCCAGAAGCAGCTGTGCTTTTGATCTCTGGAGGTACCCAGTTCAGGTGTGGGTTATAACATCATAAAGCCCTGCAGGAGGGGAGGGGAGCTTATCAGAAAGGTGCTCGGTGTCTAGATAACCCAGAGAAATCAGTGCTGCACACAGACGGGGATGGAGTTGATGCTTGATGGATTAAAACTCGGAGACTTTGGGTCAAACCTGGAGAGGAGAAGGTGGTAACCCCTGTGTTTGGGACGCATCCTCAGTACAGGACGCCACACTAGGTGGGCCATGCCAGGGTGTCTGGATGCACTGACCCAGAATGGGCCCTGCTTTTGGAGGTCCCCTCCTGTGCAGGGCCCACAAATCCAAAGGGATCCTCTGCTATCAGCCTTGATGAGACAAAGTGCTTAGCATCACTACCTTTATGCCTTTTACACACTGTGTGCTATCAGAAAGAGACTTCATCTATATGGGCAAACATAAATTCCTGCTGAGGCTTGTGCCATTAAAAAGAAGATAGGAATCAGCTTCTTAAGACATGCTGCCCTGAGGTAAATCCGCAAATAATAAAATGGCCCATAATTGACCCTAATGAACATCCTGGTGTAGAGTTAAAGCTGTCCGGCCCCTGAGAAAGGCAAGATTGAGACAGCGATGGGGATGTTGCTGGGTTATTATGACAGTCGATTATGGAAAGCAGTGTCCCAGGGTGATGCAGTGTGCGCAGGCCTGTGCCACATAAACACGGCTTATCGATGGTGGTGGTTCTGATTTCCTGTCAGAAGAGAGTGAATTCTGCAGATTGGCTGGACCGATGGCGTCAGAACTGTGAGGAACTTCTTGTACTCTGCTCATCTTCTGGGCTGGGGCAGACTGGTGTTGCCCGTAGCAACCACAGAGAAATGGAGGGGGGAAAAGAGCTTTTGAAAAAAATATCCCAAACCCATATTTCTGAAAAATAAAAATATAACCAGGTGTCAGTTTGAATAAGTCTTCTATTTGGGAGACCTGTTTAAAGAGCAGGGCCATTCCCACAAGTTAGTTATTTAGGAGGCTGCTACAGAGTGTGTGTGTGTGTAAATTATTTTGAACTTTCTAGGAAGAGGGTTACCCCTTAACTTGCTTTTGTTGACACAGCTACTGTGGAGTAAAAAATCCTTTCCTATGAAAAGCCCCCCAACAACAGCATATCCCCAGCAGCCAACGCGAGGAAGGATTTTGGGGCCTCATTTGGGCCTGGTATTATCTCTGGTCCCATAGCACTGGAAGTGAGGCTGAAGGATGTTGTTTCTGAGCTGGTCTCATGAACTACTGAAACTCCAGCTTGTTTGGTTCACTTAAGAACAAGTGAATTCGGGAGCGAGTAGCAGGAAAACTGATAAAAATGAAAAAAAAAAAAAAAAAGGAGGGAGGGAGAAAAACAAGGGCAGCTTGGAGATCTGGCCAGCACTAACTCTGACACCTTTAGTGGCAAATGTACAGTGGAGACTAGGGGTGAAAACACATGATGCTAACCAGTGCCTTTAACCACCCTTGGTGGTTATTTATGCATGTTGCAGGGCTGTATTGGTGCCCTATGCAGCCCTGAAACATGCATAAATGACCACCAAGGGTGGTTAGCGTCATGTCTGTTTTCACCCTAGATTGAATGAAGAGGAGAATCCTTAATCTGTGTTGCAAGGCTTGGTGAAATTAATTGGAATTTGCAGACCACAAAACCGGCCCTTGTGTGCAACAATAGGAGTGGTGAAAAGTGTTCTAAGCACCCTGTTACCAGGAGAAGGCCTGGCACAGAATGGATTAGGGGTTTCCTTAGCTGATGTATAGCTTTCAGCTCCTTAACTGAGAGGACTCGTGGAATGACCCAGCCCAGGGACTCTCAATCTGATCAGAGAGGTGTTATTGTTTTAAATAGCATTGCCGAGTGGAAGCTGTTGAGGGGGTGGGGCGTATCAGCTGCAGCCTTGCTTGTTCCTGTCAGGGGTTTTGGGTGGAATAGAAGGAGGCACTCTCCGTTACGCACAGGGATGCATTCAGCTTTTTGGTACAGGGCACTTCCACAGGAGCCAATCAAATTTGAGGGATCTCGGAACACGCTTGGGCTTCTTGGAAACCCTCCAGCTTCATATGTTTAGATCTGTTTTGTCCCACAGAATCACTTACTTAAATGAAATGAAATGAAATCCCTGTGTAGTGGCTGTGTTTGCTATGCCCACCACTAGCAGTGGTGCTGCTGGGCCACACACAGACTACGGCCCTGAGTCCCCCTCTAGTGGTGGCCATTCAGAGGCTGTGGTGCTCTATCCCCCTCTAGTGGTGGTGCTGGGCAGCTCAGGTGTGGTTCACTATCTCCATCTAATGTGGTGTCTTCCTAGAAATACCCTCAAATGCTGCTTAATTACCCTGGAGCATTCTGTGTAAAAGGTAAAAAGAGGCAAACAACTGTACCTGCATATAGTCCTCTGGAAATTAATTCGTCTCCCCTCTTCTTCTTCTTCTTCTTTAAAGGTGTTGCTGAATGAGGCTGAGTTGTTAAGTGACAAAAGAAAAATGATTCTTGCCTGCCAGGGTTATTAAAATCATGTACTACAATTTAGCAGCCACAGGGAAGCCCGGATAATGACAGATGATGATAATACGTCTCCTGCGCTGCCTGGAATATAATGAAACTGCCCCATATCTCTTGTATTGCCACCAATTACTCACCACCTAAGTATAATGACAATGTACATCTCCTCTGTGGAACTGTATTCACTTCCCCTGACTCCAATTTCTTTTTCTTCCACCAAATAAAGGAGGCGGCTGCAGGCGGCTAACTGCCCGAGCCACATGTTCTGTTGTGTTTACACTTGAATTGGTCCCTGGCAGAATGAGATACTTCCTTCCCTGGCAGGCAGCAGGCTGTCTCAGGAGACAATCCCCCCTCTGTGAATTCTCTCCCATCACATTGTGTTCATCCTCACAAAAGGCCAGCGAGCTTTCAATATGGAACCTGGTATTCTTTGGAGAGCTGCTTGTAGGGCTGCTTGTAGGGCTGCCAGGTTTTGAGCCAGAATCTACAGGCCCCAGATGTAATCCTGATTCCACCAGGTCATCTGCAGTGTGGTGTAATTACACACTGAGAACCAGTGTGGTGTAATGGCTAAGTGCACAATACTTGGACTGGGGGGGACCCCTGATTTTAGTCTGACCTTAGCCAGAAACTCACTGGGTGACCTTGGGCCAGTCACAATATTCTCTCAGCTTAACCTACCTCACAGGGTTATTGTGAGGATTAAAAAGTTGTGTTAGTTATATGTAAAGTGCTCCGAGTGCTATGGCAGGGGGGCACTATAGAAAAATAAAGGTTTTTATTATTAATTAATTATTTAATGAATTAGTTATTATTATTATCTAGAAAAATTGGGGCTTCCATGAGCAGCAGGGGGCAACCACATGAGAAAGAGGGCAGGCCATAGGGACTTTCTGCTTTTCAACATATCTCCCCATGGAGTGTTATGATGCTCTGGAAGGGACTGGGCTACACCAGAAAAGGGTATG
The DNA here is from genome assembly GCA_003113815.1 of Sphenodon punctatus. Lineage (NCBI taxonomy): Eukaryota > Metazoa > Chordata > Lepidosauria > Sphenodontia > Sphenodontidae > Sphenodon > Sphenodon punctatus. The sequence continues at coordinate 1,290,409 of QEPC01007999.1, forward strand.
ATGACCAGTGTCCCAGCCCTTTTCAACATGCCCTGCCCCCTTGTGGAGCATGATGACATCACAACACTCTGAAAGGGGCGGGGTTATATTAGAAAGGGATGCAATAGCCTGCCTTGTTCTGCCCCTGCCGCCCTCCTGGTGGAAGCTCAGATGGAGGTGGTAGTCCCAGCTGCTTGGCAGTTGAAATCCGGCACTCGTGTACGCAATGTGTGGCAGATCAGCCTCACACAGATGTAGCACCTGGTTCTAGCTAGTGTTCTGGAAAGGGATCTCAGAATCCTTGCAGCTAATTCATGGGGAATGTCCAAAAAAGGACAAGGAGAAGTTACGATGTATTAAGAGAGGGACAGGAATTACTACAGCCAATAGGCTGCTATGTAAATCCAGGGCTTAATTTGAATGCTATGTGCAGTTCCAGGCACCTCATCCCCAAAAGAGAACTGGAAAAAGGGGAGAAATGGAACAATTAGGGCTCTGAAATGGCTTCCAGCTGAGGAGAGGCTCAAAAAGATTGGGGTTCTTCAGCTGAGAAATGAGATGAATTCGCTATTGTGCTGCTCCCTGCAAGTCATTCAGCAGCCTTTCAGCTGCTCATGATGTAGAAGTAGCCACAGTGCTGTATGGGTAGGCATTCCAGTGTCCAGTCACAGACTGGAGATGGAGATAGTGAGTTTTACCCAGAGTGGGTTTTATCCAGACACACCAGGTTGCCCCTAGAGGCTCCAGACCCTAGGGGACACTCTGATTTCTGTGGATCAGCCCATGGCTAACCTGGAGAAGCAGGGCTTCCAGAGGTGGCCATATCAGAAAAGGGGTGACCCATAGGGACTTTTCTGCCCTCTTTCCAATGTGACCCTGCCCCCAGGGGCATAGCTGTAATAGGTGCCCCAGGTGCAGGGCTTATAATGCATGTGCACACTGGAGTGGAGTGCCCTAGCACGGGGCCCATTCCATCTTCTGCACTAGGGCCCATTCCCATCTAGCTATGTCCCAGCCTGCCCCATGGGGTGCTGGGATGTCGAGATGCCTTTACAAGGGTGGAATTACATCACAAAGGGGCATGATAACTCTGATGCCCTGCCCTCTTTCTGACACGACCCTGCCCATGTGGAGCATCGTGACAGCTCAATGCTTTATAAAGGACTGGGCCAAGCTTTCCAGCTCCTTTGCCCCACCTCCTCTGATGCAGTCCTGTCCCTCTGGGTTTTCTCCTGGAGGGGAAGGGGCAGAGCTAGTCGAGGGACCTTTACTCTTGGCTAGCCTGTGTATATACAGACATGTGCACAGAGACACACATGTGTGCATTAAGCTGTCACAGTTTGTACAAGTCATTACCTATGCGTCTTGTAAAGAGGAGACTCAAGAAAGCCAGCCCATCTGGAGAAACCCCTACGAGCTGCAGAGGTGCTTTTGAGTTGTTCTTTACTGCCCCCTTCTGGCACCACTGAGGAAGTCGAAGGAGAGGGAAGGTAGCCTGCTTTCAGCATTATTGGCTTGGAGAAGTCCCCTTTGCTGCCAAAATGGCGGTGACGGGGTATTTGTCCCCCCCCCCTTTTTAGGGAGGAAGACCCTGGAGGCAAAATGGAGTCACTGCGGGGAGGCTTGTTAGAAAGTCTTCCTGCTGTGTGAGAAGATTGCTGGGGCAACCGTTCTGGAATGAGGCGGCGCATGTGCGCCTCGTTGGACTTGGAGGCTCGGGCGGATCTCCTGTAGCTGCGTGAAGCGGCAGTGCTGGGAGCAAGTCGAAGAATCAGCAGTAACAAAAGCTTGCTGCGGATCCTTCCCGGGCCTGTGCGTGTGGAGAAAGGAAGCATCAGGGTGGAGGCCATGGGCCGGACGAGGAAGAAGAAAGAGGCAGGGGGACGGCCGAGGCGCGGGCGAGCCGGGGCAGGAAAATCAGGTGACTGGTGAGACCCACCCGAGTAGGGCCGCGATGGTGGCCTGCCTCCTGGAGTGCGAGGCAATGTTGAAGGCCAGGAGTTACCCCTCTACGGATTTGAGCGCCACAGGGCCTGTGGTGGGGCAAAGGCTGGGCGGGGCAGAGCTCAGCAACCCAGAAGGGATTTCAGAGGGGACAACCCCCACAGTGGGGGCCTGTGCCCGTGCCGGGGGTAGGGGAAGACCCCACTATGAGCCTGCAGAATTTGGGGAGAGGAAAAAGGATGGTTGTGCCTCTGGCACGTTACAGGGAGGGCAGGGACCTGGCAAGAGGGAACAGGGACCATGCTCCACAGAAAGGGGTTGCAGGGCCTCAGGATCCAGGGCTGGTAGCCCCACAGAGATTTCTGCCGGGGGTCCAAGGGCTAGGCCTGGTGGGATCGGAACAGCCCGAAGACATGGGCCCCCTTCTTCAGGCCTTGTATCTGGGGGTGGTGGTGGTGTCCCAGCAGGAAGGGTCCAACCAGCCCCCTCGAGGGCCTATGGATCAATATGGTGTACCAGGGCTAGCACAATATTACCATCAGGCCCCCGCTTGGCCCGGGAGTCAACGGGGGTGGTGATCCCAGTCAAGGCGGGGAGGCCGCGGGGCCTGCCAGGCTTGGTTTGGATATGTTGTTACAGGTTGACAAAGGGCCCCCGGCCAGTAGGAGGAGGATTGAGCAGGCGGAGCTGAACGATGGCCCCAGCAACGAGAATCTGTGGCGAAGGATTTTGGCCATCGAGAATCAGCTCCACGGCGAGGGGGGCGGGGGGGCTGTGGGAGAAAGGCTAGCCAGTCATCAGGATCCCCCTATACCGCCCGGGGTTGGTATGTGAGGTGAGCAGGGATACCCAGGCACTGAGGGCCTGAGGGAGGACAGGGGGAAGGCATGGGTAGGACCAACAGAGGGAGAGATGTGGAAGGGTCTACTGGAGAAAGGGCACCTGGGATGACTCCTGGGGAAAGTGTGGAATTCAGGGCACAGGGGGCAGAGGTAGGGCAGGCCCCCCCCCAGACCGGGGTGCTCCAATTGATGCAATGGAATGGGGCCTGGGTATGGGTCACGCCGGCTGTAGTGCCGATTCACGACCCTGCAGGATGGGCACAGGGGCAGGGGGGCACCTTAAACACTTCAAAAGGGGCTGAAGCAGGGACGTCCCAAGTGATCGGGAATGGGAAACCGGCCATGGGTAGCGATGGGGCCGGGATACAACCGGAAAGCCTCCCTCCTCCACCCCCCGGGGGCGCTATCCTGAGTGTTGCCGCACCTTTTGGGGCTCATTTGTTACCAGCAGTGAAGGAGAAAATATTGAAAGGGGAATATGTTGACATTTACGCCCTCTTATTCAGTGACCCGATCCTGGATCACTCGGAGCCAGAGGATGGTAAGGAGAAAGAAAAATTCAAACGCCCACGGGGCCCATTCCATCTTCTGCACTAGGGCCCNCAGAAATTGGGCTAATTGGATGGCTGCCTTCGCAGTGTACATGGGAGTCATACTCCAAGCCAATCCCAACCAAGGACTGGAGCGCCACAAGTACGCCGACATAGTTCGGCGTGCTTATGGAACGGGCCCAGTAGGAGCATGGTTACGATATGACGAGGCATTCCGTCATAGGGCTGCAACCACACCGGGATTACATTGGGACGTCCACGCCCCTGACCTCTGGTTAGAGTGTATGATTGATGCTACCAGGGCATTTAGATCTGACAGCGGGCATCCCTTGGTTCGGGGTGGGGTTGTGTGCGGGAGCGAGTCCTTTTGAGCTGACACAAGGAGGGGTGGTCAAGGTAGCCCCGGCCCATGTTGGGAATTCAACAAGGTGGAGAGGTTTAACAGAATGACTTGTAAACTTTGGCACGGGTGTTCAAACTGTGTGTGTGTGGGAGCATCCTGCAATCAACTGCTACCGGCCCAAGTACAAAACTGGTAAAAGAGGATACAACCAAGACAGTGGTGCTGGAAAGGGGAGTCAGGGATCCTCAGCAGGGACACGGGCTGCAAAGGGGGCCGACACCAGTCAAAACGTAACAACTGGAGTGGGCACTGCGGGGGCACCCCAACAAAGAGGAGGTTAATTATATAGTGCAAGGGTTTAAATTTGGTTTCGTTATACCCACGGGCCCAGTTCGACAGCAAGGGAAAGTTTGTAACTTAAAATCAACAATGGGAATGGAAAATATAGTGATGGGAAAGATCGAAAAAGAACTAGCAGAGGGACGGATTGCAGGCCCGTTTGAACATCCCCCCATGGACAATTTGGTTATTTCCCACCGGGAATCATCCCTAAAAAAGCAAAAGGGGAATACCGCCTAATTCACCACTTGTCACACCCCAAGGGCAGCTCTGTGAATGATGCCATACCAAAAGAATTAACCACCATCAAGTATGCTACATTTGACGAGGCAGTTCGGAAAGTGAGGGCAAAGGGAAAAGGAGCGCTCCTGGCTAAATGTGATATGAAATCTGCATTTAGACTACTCCCAGTACATCCCAGTAGTTTTCACCTCCTGGGGTTCCAGTTCCAGGGGCGGTATTATTATGACCGGGCCATGTCAATGGGTTGCTCGATCTCTTGTTCTGTGCTTGAGCGATTCAGTACCCTGATTGCTCGGGTTTTTAATTGATGACAAAAAGGGGGTGATATAATGAAATACTTGGACGATTTCTTGATAATAGGCCACCCCAAGTTGAGGGAATGTGCAGTTGCCCTCCAATCATTTTCAGAGGTAGCTGCCAAATTGGGTGTTCCCTTGGCTCCCCAAAAAATCGGCGGGCCCAAGAACGAGACTCACGTATTTAGGGATTGAGCTTGACACAGAACTTAAGACATCAAGGTTACCCAAGGATAAGTTGGCGGGTTTATGAGATAAGATCAAGGAGTGTATGGCAGCCAAGAAAATAACTGTCCAACGTTTACAGTCATTGGTGGAATCCCTGAACTTTGCATGTAGAGTGGTAGCACCGGGCAGGGCATTTTTATCACGGTTCTATGGTAGGCTCAAGGGTGACCCACCCCCCTCATTACTGTATACGAGTCACCAGCGAGATGCGGCTGGACCTTGGGGTATGGTTGGCATTCTTGGAGGATTACAATGGGGATAGCTTTTGGCGGGAGCAGTGGCTCCTGCAGGCTGATCTCCAAGTGCAATCGGATGCAGCCGGCGGGGTAGGCTTCAGGGTTTACTTTCAGAAGCACTGGTGTGCGTCCCAGTGGCCGATCGAGTGGCACTCCTCCGGAGTCACCAGGGATCTTACATTCTTGGATCTGTTTCCAATAGTGGTTGCGGTCTTGATTTGGAAGGGGCACTTTGCTGATTACACCGTAGTAGTCTGGTGTGACAACTCCGCTGTGGTTCACGTAGTAAATTCTTTGTCCTATTGGTACCCAGGGTTATGGGGCTGGTGAGGGCCATGGTGTTGGCATGCTTACGTAATAACATCCTCTTTGTAGCTCGACATGTCCCGGGAATCGACAATGGCATAGCTAATGCCTTGTCTAGGTTCCAGATGGAATGTTTTTGGGAGTTGGAGCCAGAGGCCCGGGCAAACCCGAACTCTTTGCCACTGGGTATTTGGAGCCTTGGCAACTAGACCTACAGTACACCATCCAAGGATCTTTGGCATCTAGAACGCAGGTTGCCTACGGTAGGGCCTTCTGGAAGTTTCAAGAATTCAGGTCAAGAAAAGGCTGGGGGTTTCGGTTCCCCATCACTGAAGCCGAGGCAGTCCAATTCGCACAAACACTTAGAACTAGGGGCCTGGCTGCAGGAACCATTGTGGGAAAACTCGCAGCACTTGCCTTTGTCAACAGGCTGAAAGGTTTTCAGCCTCCTGATAATGGGTTTTTCTTGAAACACATGCTAGAGTCGTGGGCTAGGTCACAGGTAGCACAACAGAGGAAACGGGCTCCTATCACAACTCCAGTCCTGTTACGAATGGTTGGGTCCCTCCTCGAGGTTTGCTATGATGCATATGAAGTGCAACTGTTTACAACGATTTATGTCATCATGTATTTTGGTGGTTTTAGAATTAGAGAAATGGTGTGTAGATCTTCCAGAGACTCCTCTGCAAGGGCCTTGGGGATAGACGATTTACAGGTGACAGTGGACCGACTACAAATTCGTCTTAGATGCTCGAAAACTGATCAGAAATGCCACGGTCACGTAGTAGAACTTTTTGAAGTGGGCCTGCGAACGATTTGCGCAGTAGAACAAGCAAAGCGGTATATAGGGATACGACCAGGAGTCCAAGGGAAATTATTCATTCATAAAAACAGGGCAGTTGTCACGAATTACTAGCTAACAGCAATACTTCGAGCTGCATGTAGGAAGGTTGGGTTGCCCCCCCCCCCTGGGATTTTGGGTCACATTCCTTTTGGATTGGGGCAGCCACTACGGCTGCCGCCGCAGGGTTACCAGAAGCAGCAATCATGACTGTGGGGAGATGGTGGTCTGGGACATACAAAAAATATGTCCGCCTCTACCAATCCTAACAAGTCGTTTTGTCTTGTCTCCTGTTAGGGGGCAGACCAACCAGGGCTGCTCACCGAGCAATATGGATAGTCGGCCACAGCCTCGTACGGTGGGCAAATGCAGCAACAGCAACGTCTGTATGGGGAGCGAATTTGGACCTGGCCAACAAAGTTCGCATTAGATGGTTGGGTAGGAGTGGTTTGCACTGGAACCAGCTCTTGCCAATGTTGGAAGGATTACGGGGGTTCCCGTATCCAGATATATTAGTTATACATCTAGGAGAGAATGACCTATCAGTAAGGAAAGGGGTGGACCTAGTTATTAATATCAAGCAGCATCTGTTAAGGATTAGGGACTGGTTTAGAGGAACTCATTTAGTTTGGGTAGAATGGATCCCCAGACTTAGATGGGACCGGGCACGTAAACCGGGGAGAGTAGATAAGGCTAGGCGGAATGTAAATAAGGAAGTTGTTAAATGGTTATCAGGGTTAGGGGGATCTACCATTAAGCACACAGAAATTGTGCACACAAGACCGGAATTATACCGGATTGATGGAGTACTTCTCTCAGACAAAGGGAACGAGATGTACTTAGCGGCGGTGGCAGGACATTTGGAAAAATTGTTGGATAAATAGGTGGTGGGTGTCAGGGTGGTTTGGGATCGACCACCCCTTTTGTGGCAGGGGTCCAGTATGCCATGATAGGATTAATAGGGAGGTTAATAGGGTATTAAGAGTCATCTCCCTAAGAGATGGGGGGAGGACACACAGTGTAATGAGGGGTACAGCATGCACTGGGGTCATCCCCCTGGGAGTGATGTCGCAGCACGGTCTGCAGGGACATGCGTTGTCCTCGGGCCTTGTGGACTCCCCACTCCTTACTCGCACCCAGAGATGGGCTTGTTCCCCCCCCTTCGACCAGAAGGATGTCGAAGGAGGGGATGTTTGGTCTAATGGACTGCCAACGGATGGCACATCCGAGCAGGAACTGTGTTAATAAGTTATGTTAGTAAGTTGGCATACTGGACCCAAAATTGCTTGGTGCAATTACCCACCGACTGTTTAGTTTGTGCCTAGCATTTATACCAAGATATGCCTCCGAGTCTTATTGGGGTGCGTCGACAAAGTGGAGCAGTTTGGAAGCTACAGTGCTTCATCTCAAATCTTGCCCCTGCTGAAGATCAGATGAGGTGGAGAAAAGAGAAGTGAGTTCAGAAAGTTCTTCTGAGGGTCTGTGCTTCCTCTGCTGACCTGGCGTGCTCTGAGGCGGGAGATTAATCACTTTCCTGGCTCAAAATGGCACCTCCCAGCTCATCAGTTTGGCCTCCTTGTTCCTACTACAGAGTCGGTATCCGTGCTGGCTCTGGCGTCTTCGCATGCATTAAGAGAATGGGGAGCTGCGGCTTACAGACTCGCACTACCTTTGTATCAGAAGCAAAGATCATGTTTTCAGTGCAAATGCTATTAGTGCAGGTGCTTCTCCTCAAATGCATTTAATCCTGTTAAAGGACAGTGAAAATCACTGAGATAAAGGCCAGCTGCTGGATCTACTCTCCACGACTGAAACAGAGCCCTGCACAGAATGAATGTTGAACACATGGATATATTTCATCAGGATTCTATTATCCTGCAGTTTATTCAGGTCAAGAAGCAGGAAACAACATCTTTAAACTGGCATACATAATCTTTTGGGAAACTGAAAATATAGATCATTATCTGGGGGTGGAAACATGAGCAGGGTTCCCCTCCTCATCCCTCACCCCCCTGCTTTCTTGAGAAATATCTTACTAAGAGCATGTATCACTAACTGGACACATCACAGCTTTCTGCGACCTTCTCTGGTGTGTCAGATATAAGAGTTGGAACGACTTGGAGCAGGGCTGCTGGAACAGAGAAATACCCTTTCTCAGTGTCAGAGGACACATACAAAACTAAGGCATAGATTTGGGTCGCCAAAGTTCTTAACCTCAAGAGCCGAGGCTGCGCTTGTGGCATGGAGACTGCGCTTGCGGCCGTGGTCGATGACCTTCGCCGTGAATTAGATCATAAGGGTCATTTGACTCTGCTAATTTTGTTAGATTTGTTGGCTGCTTTTGATACTCTTGACCATGACATGTTGGTGACTCACTTGCAGGATTGAGCTGGAGTGGGCGGGATTGTCCTTGACTGGTTCTGCTCCTTCCTGGCTGGGAGAACTCAGAGTGTGATGCTTGGGGATTGTTCTTCATCTCCACGGGACCTCACCTGTGGTGTCCTGCAAGGTTCTATTCTGTCCCTGCTCTTGTTCAACGTGTATATGCAGCCACTTGGTGAGGTCATGAGACGGTATGGGGTGCGGTGTCATCAATATGCTGATGACACCCAACTCTACCTCTCATTTTCATCTGACCCAGACCCGGCAGTCTCAGTGTTTACCCGATGTCTGGTGACTGTTGGGGATTGGATGAGGGCGAGCCAACAAGCTGAATCCTGACAAGACAGAAGTGATGGTGGTGGGAAGGGCAGTGGATGTGGCAGTTCCCATAATTGATGGGGTCCGTCCTGCTCTGGTATCCCAGGTCTGTAGTCTGGGTGTGCTGCTCGACCTGCAGCTCTGCTTGGATTTCCAGGTGGGGGCTGTGGCAAGGAGTGTGTTTCACCAGTTACATCTGGTGCGATGGCTTCGGCTGTATGTTTCAGGTGACCTGTCCACCATCATCCATGCTTTCATTACCTCGAGATTGGACTATTGTAATGCACTCTACATGGGGCTACCTATGGTGATGGTCTGGAGATTGTGGCTAGTGCAGAATGCTGCGGCCTGTCTTCTTACGGGGACGGGTCACCATGAGCACATTACACCGGTGCTCTGGGCTCTGCCCTGTCTGCCTGTAGTCTTCCGGGCCCGATTCAAGGTATTGGTTTTGACCTATAAAGCCCTATACAGCCTTGGCCTGACTTACCTGTGGGACCGCCTCACTCTCCGCGCTCTGGAGTGACCTCTGCGGTCCACTGGGGGTGCCCTTCTCAAGGTCCCCTGTGTGGCCTGGGGGGCCACTATGGAGAGGGCGTTCTCAGTGGCCACACCTAGGCTGTGG
>QEPC01007999.1:1300049-1312776 GCA_003113815.1 Sphenodon punctatus
GATTGATGGAGTACTTCTCTCAGACAAAGGGAACGAGATGTACTTAGCGGCGGTGGCAGGACATTTGGAAAAATTGTTGGATAAATAGGTGGTGGGTGTCAGGGTGGTTTGGGATCGACCACCCCTTTTGTGGCAGGGGTCCAGTATGCCATGATAGGATTAATAGGGAGGTTAATAGGGTATTAAGAGTCATCTCCCTAAGAGATGGGGGGAGGACACACAGTGTAATGAGGGGTACAGCATGCACTGGGGTCATCCCCCTGGGAGTGATGTCGCAGCACGGTCTGCAGGGACATGCGTTGTCCTCGGGCCTTGTGGACTCCCCACTCCTTACTCGCACCCAGAGATGGGCTTGTTCCCCCCCCTTCGACCAGAAGGATGTCGAAGGAGGGGATGTTTGGTCTAATGGACTGCCAACGGATGGCACATCCGAGCAGGAACTGTGTTAATAAGTTATGTTAGTAAGTTGGCATACTGGACCCAAAATTGCTTGGTGCAATTACCCACCGACTGTTTAGTTTGTGCCTAGCATTTATACCAAGATATGCCTCCGAGTCTTATTGGGGTGCGTCGACAAAGTGGAGCAGTTTGGAAGCTACAGTGCTTCATCTCAAATCTTGCCCCTGCTGAAGATCAGATGAGGTGGAGAAAAGAGAAGTGAGTTCAGAAAGTTCTTCTGAGGGTCTGTGCTTCCTCTGCTGACCTGGCGTGCTCTGAGGCGGGAGATTAATCACTTTCCTGGCTCAAAATGGCACCTCCCAGCTCATCACTTTGGCCTCCTTGTTCCTACTACAGAGTCGGTATCCGTGCTGGCTCTGGCGTCTTCGCATGCATTAAGAGAATGGGGAGCTGCGGCTTACAGACTCGCACTACCTTTGTATCAGAAGCAAAGATCATGTTTTCAGTGCAAATGCTATTAGTGCAGGTGCTTCTCCTCAAATGCATTTAATCCTGTTAAAGGACAGTGAAAATCACTGAGATAAAGGCCAGCTGCTGGATCTACTCTCCACGACTGAAACAGAGCCCTGCACAGAATGAATGTTGAACACATGGATATATTTCATCAGGATTCTATTATCCTGCAGTTTATTCAGGTCAAGAAGCAGGAAACAACATCTTTAAACTTGCATACATAATCTTTTGGGAAACTGAAAATATAGATCATTATCTGGGGGTGGAAACATGAGCAGGGTTCCCCTCCTCATCCCTCAACCCCCTGCTTTCTTGAGAAATATCTTACTAAGAGCATGTATCACTAACTGGACACATCACAGCTTTCTGAGACCTTCTCTGGTGTGTCAGATATAAGAGTTGGAACGACTTGGAGCAGGGCTGCTGGAACAGAGAAATACCCTTTCTCAGTGTCAGAGGACACATACAAAACTAAGGCATAGATTTGGGTCGCCAAAGTTCTTAACCTCAAGAGCCGAGGCTGCGCTTGTGGCATGGAGACTGCGCTTGCGGCCGTGGTCGATGACCTTCGCCGTGAATTAGATCATAAGGGTCATTTGACTCTGCTAATTTTGTTAGATTTGTTGGCTGCTTTTGATACTCTTGACCATGACATGTTGGTGACTCACTTGCAGGATTGAGCTGGAGTGGGCGGGATTGTCCTTGACTGGTTCTGCTCCTTCCTGGCTGGGAGAACTCAGAGTGTGATGCTAGGGGATTGTTCTTCATCTCCACGGGACCTCACCTGTGGTGTCCTGCAAGGTTCTATTCTGTCCCTGCTCTTGTTCAACGTGTATATGCAGCCACTTGGTGAGGTCATGAGACGGTATGGGGTGCGGTGTCATCAATATGCTGATGACACCCAACTCTACCTCTCATTTTCATCTGACCCAGACCCGGCAGTCTCAGTGTTTACCCGATGTCTGGTGACTGTTGGGGATTGGATGAGGGCGAGCCAACAAGCTGAATCCTGACAAGACAGAAGTGATGGTGGTGGGAAGGGCAGTGGATGTGGCAGTTCCCATAATTGATGGGGTCCGTCCTGCTCTGGTATCCCAGGTCTGTAGTCTGGGTGTGCTGCTCGACCTGCAGCTCTGCTTGGATTTCCAGGTGGGGGCTGTGGCAAGGAGTGTGTTTCACCAGTTACATCTGGTGCGATGGCTTCGGCTGTATGTTTCAGGTGACCTGTCCACCATCATCCATGCTTTCATTACCTCGAGATTGGACTATTGTAATGCACTCTACATGGGGCTACCTATGGTGATGGTCTGGAGATTGTGGCTAGTGCAGAATGCTGCGGCCTGTCTTCTTACGGGGACGGGTCACCATGAGCACATTACACCGGTGCTCTGGGCTCTGCCCTGTCTGCCTGTAGTCTTCCGGGCCCGATTCAAGGTATTGGTTTTGACCTATAAAGCCCTATACAGCCTTGGCCTGACTTACCTGTGGGACCGCCTCACTCTCCGCGCTCTGGAGTGACCTCTGCGGTCCACTGGGGGTGCCCTTCTCAAGGTCCCCTGTGTGGCCTGGGGGGCCACTATGGAGAGGGCGTTCTCAGTGGCCACACCTAGGCTGTGGAACTCCCTCCCGGTGGAGGCCCGGGTGGCCCCGGATCTCCCCTCCTTCCATCGTATCTGTAAAACATGACTGTTCCACCTGGCTTTTGGTCAGGGAGATGGGGTGTAGGGTTGGATGAGGGGAAAGGGACGGGGCGAGGGGGAGGTTTGGTTTGGTACCTTCCTTTTTATTGTATTTTATAATTTTACTGTTTCTATGTGTTTTAATATTGTAAGCTGCCCCGGGCTGCTTGGAGCAGGAGGGGCAGGGTATTAAATTATTTTATAAATAAACTAAATAATAGCCATGTACCAAATCTTCATGTTGCTGAGAGCCACAAAACACATACAGACGCATGCATGCACATTGCACACACAAACCTCTCCTTCTTCATGACTGGTTGGAGGAGTTGGTGTTCTGTGATCCTGGCTGTTGAGATTCTGAGGAACAGCTCCTTCAGTTCCTCAGTCTTGAGTGCAGTGAAGTAAGACACAGGACCATTAAGACAGCCTGGGACCCAAGACCAGCCCCTGGCTGAGAGCTGTGATTAAACTTCCCAAGAGCTACACGTGACCACATGCTCGATCTCTCTGCCCAAGCCACAGTTTGACCACCCATTCCATACATGGAATGGCCGATCGTCCTCTGTTGAGTGGATGGATCTTTGGCCCCAAAGAAAGATGTTTCATTTTGGAGCAGGAAGGCATGGAAGAGCTTCATGTGTAGGAAGAAAGTGTGATGGCTGAGGTACCTCAGTGCTCTGTATCCATACCCACAATTGCAAGAAGCTTCCATTAAGATACGTGGGAATTACTAGAATTTAGGCTTGTCTCCTCTCCAGGTTTTACCTGGAGACTCCAGGTTTTGGCCCGGATTCTCCAGGCTCTAGGGGTACCCTCGGTAACCTGGAGTAATCAGGGTTTCTATGGTGAGCAGGGGGTGAGCACAGCAGTAATAGGGGGGCCCCCCACCCTTATGGAGCATAAAGACATCATGATGCTCTGAAAGGGGCCAGATTACATCAGAAAGCAACGATAGCCCCTTTGCCCCACCCCCGTTCTGATGTGGCCACAATGCTCTTCATGGGTGAGGCATAGAGGGGGCATGGGGGCATGTGCCCCATTCGTGATTTTTGGGCCTCCACACCCAGCCCACACCTACTGGTCACCCAGCCTTGGGCTGTGGCTTTTGCCTCCCCTTTCCATTCCGCCTGTCCACCTTTACCTGTGCGCCTCCTCCTCTGCCTCCTCTTTCTGCTGCTGCTGCAGCCAGCCTGGCTAGCTGCCTTGAGGCTTGGGTGTGGGAAGGCGAGTTCTGCTCCTCCCGGGCCTGTAGTCCACTGGCTGCACATTTGCACAATGCAGGAGCTGCCGCTGCTGCCTCCTTCCTTCCCTCCCTCCCAGCAGGGACAGTGGGTGGGAGGCCGAGGGCGAAGCCCCCACTGCACTGGTGGGTGGCTTATCAGACTTCTGCAGCCCCCTACCTGCTGTGGCATGGGCCACTGCAGCTTCAGCAAGGACTCTGCAGGGGGCGGGTACTGGGGCAACTGAGCAGCACAGACCTGGGGGGCTCCTCTGGATTGGGGGTGGGGTGTGCACTGCTGGGAGGCTCTAGATGGGGGGTGGGGGGTTACACTGTTTGGAGGGCTCTGGGGGGCTCTGGATTGGGGTGGGGGTGCACTGCTGGGGGGGGGCTATGGATTGGGGTGCACTGTTCCCCCCCCACTATCAACAGTCACCAGTCACCCATGATGCTCTGTAAGGGGTGGGGTTATGTCAGAAAGAAGTGGGGTAGTCCTTTCCCCTGTGCCCTCTGGGTGGTTACCCTTCTAGAGCAGGGTTCAGATTTTTTGTCAAAAATCAATTTTGACTAAAACTTTTATTTGACCACCAAATTTAGTGGGTGTTTTGAAACAAGTGATTGGCTGAAGGGATGAGAATTCTCATCCCTTCACCTAGTCTGCTGGGTTCCTGGAAGAGATTCCCCTATGGAGTGCCTCCCCAAAACCCTCCTCCAAAGTTCATATGGACTGGATTGATCCCTATGGAAACTGCCACTGCGCTGTATATCTATCTATATATAAAATCCATTCTTTCCCCGCTCCTGATTCTATGACAGCTGGTTTCCCTGCCCTGCCAAAAATGCTCACTGGGCCTGTCATGGGATCAGAAGCCTATTCCTACTAATTGCCTCATCAGATCATGCATGTTTTAGTTTGAGAGTGACAAGTTATTTAAACAAGAAAGAAGCGCAAGATGAAATGAAGGAGTGCTGCTGGGCGCCATGGAGAGCTGGGTGGTGCTAGGTCTGTGTGGAATAAGTCATGGTGTAAATGAGAACAGGCACAGCAGTAGAGCTGGAATTGTTTTACACCAGCTGTGAAGTTGTCCCATAGGGCTTTTTGACAGGGTTCATTTCATGGGATTGTGCCTTGCCCTGTGGAATTTGGACTCCTTCAGCAGTTGTACAAAGAGCTGTTTGTGTGTGGATCTGCTTGTGATGACCCTACCAACCCTACGGTTCTATGACTCCTCTGTGATGGGTTGGCAGCCCAGCCTGACCGTACGTCCCCTGCAGGACTAGCACCACACACATTTCCCCCATGGCTGCCGCCTTCACTCACAGTCCTCCAGCTGGTGGAAGGTCTTCTTTCCCACTGAGCACTCGCTGTTCTTTCTCGGATTTCCCTGTTGCTGGCGCAGATATTTGTGTCTTGGGAAAGTAGCTCCCAGAAAGTGTCAGTCTTACCTATGGGCCTCTGTGCATGGTGCTCCTCATATGCAGTTTGTTGCCCCACTTCTGGGCCCGGGGGGAGGAAGGAGGAGGGGAGATCTTGTCTGCAAATTCCACGTAGTTTGCCGTAGCTGTCTCTCACCTGGCCCAAGGGGTTCTGTTTCTCCTTCTGAGCAGCTGGGGCATCACCCTGTCAAGTTCCCCAGTCCTTGCACTCAGCCCATGCCTTCTAGGTGCCTCTCTTTCCTAGAGCCCTAGCCTCTTTTGGCTGGTTGCCGTGTTTGCTACTGCACTGATTACTCGAGGGTCCCTAGTTCTAGTCTCTCAGGGTGCTGTTATCTCTGTCGCCCACCTGCCACCCTCACTCCCAGAGTGCTGGCTCAGTCACTCCCTTGCATCCTCTCTAGCACTAGGGTTTCCGGCTCATCCAGCCCCCTCCATCCCTGTGCTCTCCCTGAGGCTCCTACGGAGTGGTCGGCTCCCCCCCATATCCCCTGGGCCACTGTGTCTCAGGTTTAAAGCCCTGCCCATAGCTAGGGCCCTCCTTGACCCCTTTGCCCCAATCTTGAGCAGGGCTCAGGGCTCCCTACAACCTCCCCAGCAGGGTGGCTCTCTGAGTTTAGGCTCCAGGAGCTCCTAACCCTGCTATCTCCAAGCTAACACTACCTCTCTGGCTGAGCTTCCTCTTCTCTTAAGCCCCAGCCAGGTCATGTGACCCACCCTCTCAGGTCACACAATTGCCTACTTTTCATTGGGGCCCAGCTTAACCCTTTCACTGCTGGGCCATACCCAGTAGCAGAGGGTCAAACCACTGTGGGCCTTATTCTGCCATGACTCGCCCACAGCACTTTGCTACAGACTCTCTTTGCACAAACGTATCAGCCTTGGGCGATTCTATAACTCCAAGCCCAGCCCATGCAGTCTACCCCCCCACCCCCTTGCAGGTCACACTTCCAGTGGATGGTGAGGAAGAGAAATGAACAACTCCCATAAAAAGTTGATTGGGCTATGAAATGAAGGTGATATTTCATTAAGCGGGTGGGACAGATGGCTGGGGTATGGCACAGGCTTCCTGCCGTAAAACTAGTTTACAGCCATCTGACTTTGTTATCTCTTCAAACAAAGTTAGCCACTGCCAGAGCGGGTACTCTGAGCCGTTGGGCAGAATTGATAATGTGGCTTACAGTGGTGTAAATAATCCTCCAGAGAACTCTTTGGAGAGGACGGATGTGATTGCATTACTCCCTGTCAACCTGCATTTCCAGGTGGGAAATGCTATTAGTTGCTAAATCATTGCTGACTTGCAAGCTGCAGGTGTCCATGTGGAACTGGAGCATTCCCAGGGATGTCGAGGAGTGGAGACCCGACGACATACAAATGATGCGGATCAGTTGGAGAGAAAATTCATCTGCAGCTTTGAGCCTCAAATTTGCAAATGAAAGTTTGACTTTCTCTCCACATTGGGGAAGTCTCCATGTAAAGTTAGTAGGGGTGGAACTCCAGGTGGATTATCGGATACCNCTCTCAGGTCACACAATTGCCTACTTTTCATTGGGGCCCAGCTTAACCCTTTCACTGCTGGGCCATACCCAGTAGCAGAGGGTCAAACCACTGTGGGCCTTATTCTGCCATGACTCGCCCACAGCACTTTGCTACAGACTCTCTTTGCACAAACGTATCAGCCTTGGGCGATTCTATAACTCCAAGCCCAGCCCATGCAGTCTACCCCCCCACCCCCTTGCAGGTCACACTTCCAGTGGATGGTGAGGAAGAGAAATGAACAACTCCCATAAAAAGTTGATTGGGCTATGAAATGAAGGTGATATTTCATTAAGCGGGTGGGACAGATGGCTGGGGTATGGCACAGGCTTCCTGCCGTAAAACTAGTTTACAGCCATCTGACTTTGTTATCTCTTCAAACAAAGTTAGCCACTGCCAGAGAGGGTACTCTGAGCCGTTGGGCAGAATTGATAATGTGGCTTACAGTGGTGTAAATAATCCTCCAGAGAACTCTTTGGAGAGGACGGATGTGATTGCATTACTCCCTGTCAACCTGCATTTCCAGGTGGGAAATGCTATTAGTTGCTAAATCATTGCTGACTTGCAAGCTGCAGGTGTCCATGTGGAACTGGAGCATTCCCAGGGATGTCGAGGAGTGGAGACCCGACGACATACAAATGATGCGGATCAGTTGGAGAGAAAATTCATCTGCAGCTTTGAGCCTCAAATTTGCAAATGAAAGTTTGACTTTCTCTCCACATTGGGGAAGTCTCCATGTAAAGTTAGTAGGGGTGGAACTCCAGGTGGATTATCGGATACAGGATTTATCAGTATCAGATCTCCAGATATCAGATTTACCATTATTGGAATATCAGATTTTTAACATTGCTGATTTTACCGTTTTTTTTACATTACGGCCATTGCAAAATGACGTTGATGTAAAAAAGTCAGGTAAAACTGGCAATGTTAAAAATCCGATATTCCGATACTGTAAATTATTGGTATTATCAGATTAATCCGATACCGCCCATTATCACTATTATCAGATTAATCTGATACTGATAGTTCCACCCCAGAAAGTTAGTGATGGAAACAAATTAGTTCAGATGAACTTTTTTACTGAGCCAACTTCTGTTGATGAGAGTATACAAGCTTTTGAGTCATGCAGGGTCCTTCCTCAGGCAAATAAGTAGGCTCAATAAAAGAGATCACCTGAACTTTCTTTGTCTCTGTCTTTTATATATGGGACCAACAGAGCAACCACCTTCTCTCTCTAAATGGTACGGTTAGTGTGAGCTAATTTGGTATCCTGCAATTTAGCAGACAGTGAATTTAGCAGACTGCCTGCACTGGTAACAGAGTTTCTGCTGACTGGTTAGAGCAGAGGTTCCTAAACTGTGACGTGAGACCCCAAATGGGGTCATGGCATCTGCAGATCGGGTCATATTCCTGATTGACAGCTGATATTATTGCTCCTTTCTCGAGCAATGGAAAGGTTTTAGAGTAGCCTTTATTGAGGAGAAAGAAATTTAATCTAAATGGTAGATGAAATTATTGTGGACAAGTGCAAGGTGATGCACATAGGGAAAAACAATCCAAACTTTATGTACACAATGCTGGGTTCTAAATTAGGAGTTACCACTCAGGAAAAGGACCTTGGAGTCATTGTGGACAATACATTGAAATCCTCAGCTCAATGTGCGGCGACCGTCAAAAAAGCAAACAGAATGTTAGGAATTATTCATAAGACGATAGCGAACAAAACTGAAAATATAATGCCACTATATTCATCTATGGTGTGACCACAGCTTGAATATTGTGTGCAATTCTGGACACCCTATCTCAAAAAGATATAGTAGAAATAGAAAAGGTACAGAGAAGGGCAACAAAAACGATAAGGGGTATGGAATGGCTTTCCTATGAACAGAAGTTGGATAGATTGGGACTCTTCAGTTTGGAGAAGAGACGACTTGAGAGGGAATATGATAGAAGTTTATAAAATCATGAGTGGTGTGGAACAAGTTAATAGGGAATGGTTATTTACACCTGCAAGTAGTACTAGAATTAGAAGACACCCCATGAAACTAGGGGCATTTTCAGACAAGACACTCCACCCACTACCCATCACCCACTGTACATGTTGCAGGGCTGCAGTGTTGCCCTATGCCCTGTAACATGTATAGTGGGTGGGAGGTGGGTGGGGACTCAGTGTCTTTTCTGAAAAGGCCCTAAGAGATAACAGATTTAAAACAGATAAAAAGTATTTTTTCACTCAATGCACAATTAAGTTGTGGAATTTGTTGCCAGAAGATGTGGTCAAGGCCCTTTTTATAGCTGGGTTTAAGAAAGGATTGGATAAGTTTCTACTCTTCACAAGTTTCGTTGCGGTTTTACATGTAGAAGTCAAATAGGTAAGATCTCTCATCTGGCATCAAAGGTTTATCTTGAATAATTTTTAGGCATTGTATTGATAACCATCTTGCTTGTAGCTCTTTGTTGTCTTCTTGTAGGCTGGCGAGTAGTCTCTCCATTGAAAATATGAACCACATAGTCATTCATCCTCTGAGGGACCAACTTCTGATTTCCAATTCCTGGCTATTACATTTATGGGGGCTAAAGTAAGCATTATACATGAGTCCTGGTATCTTTTCATTATTGCTTAATTAGGGTATAGTCCCAGCAGCACTATCTCTGGTTTGAAAGGGACTGGAAATCCAGTTACACCCTCCATATATTCCCATACCATTCGCCGGATGGATTTGATTACAGGTCCACCAACAGTGAAGATAGGATCCCACTTCCCCACATCCATGCCAACACCAACCCTGATATCCTGTTTCTGGATTTTCGAATTGGGCAGGAGTCCAGTAATATCTTAATGTAAGTTTCACCTGGGATTCTCTTGCCTCTAGTGATGATACACACTATTCAAATGTTGGATGATCTTTTCTATCTGGGTTTTATCAAATGTAGTATTGAGGTACTCACTTTTTTATGTACCCCAGGTCTTTTTTGTACCACAAAGTTTTAAAAATTCTATAAATTCTACCTAACCATCCTCTGTTGGCTCCTGTTTCAAATATAACTATCTCTATATTGTGGGAAGTTCTGCTGTATTCCTTAGCCTTTCCTATAGCTGTAAAAGCACTTTTCAGTTGTATATACTGAAATTTGTTTATTTTAGTTTGCAATAATAGGGTTTCCAGGTCCTCCTGATGAATAAATTTACCCTCTTCAAAAATCTGTTCCACTCTTCAATTCAGTTTTATTGTTTTGGCCATTGTCCATACCAAATTCAAAATGAAATTAAAAAGAAAAAACACAATATCAAAATAACATGGTTTAAGATAACTGTAAATATAGCTAACAACGGGTATTTTCAGACGTTACGAGATCACGCTCAACCACAGTGAACCACGGTCAATTCCGCGGCGGGGCCAAAGCGCCCTGAACGTCTGTTCAGTGGCCGCCAGATGGTCAGCACAGTCAATACCCACATGGGGTCAAAATCAACCACGCTTCCGGAGCTCCCCGCCAGACCATCTCCGAAAGCGTGGTCAAAGAGACTCCCAATGGGAACCAACAAAAAGTAACATCTGATGGGCAACCACCGGCCGGAATCAAAGGAAATTATTCCCAGCCGGGGACAAAGCACGCAGCGTCGCTGCCAGNGAGTTTCTGCTGACTGGTTAGAGCAGAGGTTCCTAAACTGTGACGTGAGACCCCAAATGGGGTCATGGCATCTGCAGATCGGGTCATATTCCTGATTGACAGCTGATATTATTGCTCCTTTCTCGAGCAATGGAAAGGTTTTAGAGTAGCCTTTATTGAGGAGAAAGAAATTTAATCTAAATGGTAGATGAAATTATTGTGGACAAGTGCAA
The DNA here is from genome assembly GCA_003113815.1 of Sphenodon punctatus. Lineage (NCBI taxonomy): Eukaryota > Metazoa > Chordata > Lepidosauria > Sphenodontia > Sphenodontidae > Sphenodon > Sphenodon punctatus. The sequence continues at coordinate 1,310,675 of QEPC01007999.1, forward strand.
GGTGATGCACATAGGGAAAAACAATCCAAACTTTATGTACACAATGCTGGGTTCTAAATTAGGAGTTACCACTCAGGAAAAGGACCTTGGAGTCATTGTGGACAATACATTGAAATCCTCAGCTCAATGTGCGGCGACCGTCAAAAAAGCAAACAGAATGTTAGGAATTATTCATAAGACGATAGCGAACAAAACTGAAAATATAATGCCACTATATTCATCTATGGTGTGACCACAGCTTGAATATTGTGTGCAATTCTGGACACCCTATCTCAAAAAGATATAGTAGAAATAGAAAAGGTACAGAGAAGGGCAACAAAAACGATAAGGGGTATGGAATGGCTTTCCTATGAACAGAAGTTGGATAGATTGGGACTCTTCAGTTTGGAGAAGAGACGACTTGAGAGGGAATATGATAGAAGTTTATAAAATCATGAGTGGTGTGGAACAAGTTAATAGGGAATGGTTATTTACACCTGCAAGTAGTACTAGAATTAGAAGACACCCCATGAAACTAGGGGCATTTTCAGACAAGGCACTCCACCCACTACCCATCACCCACTGTACATGTTGCAGGGCTGCAGTGTTGCCCTATGCCCTGTAACATGTATAGTGGGTGGGAGGTGGGTGGGGACTCAGTGTCTTTTCTGAAAAGGCCCTAAGAGATAACAGATTTAAAACAGATTAAAAAGTATTTTTTCACTCAATGCACAATTAAGTTGTGGAATTTGTTGCCAGAAGATGTGGTCAAGGCCCTTTTTATAGCTGGGTTTAAGAAAGGATTGGATAAGTTTCTACTCTTCACAAGTTTCGTTGCGGTTTTACATGTAGAAGTCAAATAGGTAAGATCTCTCATCTGGCATCAAAGGTTTATCTTGAATAATTTTTAGGCATTGTATTGATAACCATCTTGCTTGTAGCTCTTTGTTGTCTTCTTGTAGGCTGGAGAGTAGTCTCTCCATTGAAAATATGAACCACATAGTCATTCATCCTCTGAGGGACCAACTTCTGATTTCCAATTCCTGGCTATTACATTTATGGGGGCTAAAGTAAGCATTATACATGAGTCCTGGTATCTTTTCATTATTGCTTAATTAGGGTATAGTCCCAGCAGCACTATCTCTGGTTTGAAAGGGACTGGAAATCCAGTTACACCCTCCATATATTCCCATACCATTCGCCGGATGGATTTGATTACAGGTCCACCAACAGTGAAGATAGGATCCCACTTCCCCACATCCATGCCAACACCAACCCTGGTATCCTGTTTCTGGATTTTCGAATTGGGCAGGAGTCCAGTAATATCTTAATGTAAGTTTCACCTGGGATTCTCTTGCCTCTAGTGATGATACACGCTATTCAAATGTTGGATGATCTTTTCTATCTGGGTTTTATCAAATGTAGTATTGAGGTACTCACTTTTTTATGTACCCCAGGTCTTTTTTGTACCACAAAGTTTTAAAAATTCTATAAATTCTACCTAACCATCCTCTGTTGGCTCCTGTTTCAAATATAACTATCTCTATATTGTGGGAAGTTCTGCTGTATTCCTTAGCCTTTCCTATAGCTGTAAAAGCACTTTTCAGTTGTATATACTGAAATTTGTTTATTTTAGTTTGCAATAATAGGGTTTCCAGGTCCTCCTGATGAATAAATTTACCCTCTTCAAAAATCTGTTCCACTCTTCAATTCAGTTTTATTGTTTTGGCCATTGTCCATACCAAATTCAAAATGAAATTAAAAAGAAAAAACACAATATCAAAATAACATGGTTTAAGATAACTGTAAATATAGCTAACAACGGGTATTTTCAGACGTTACGAGATCACGCTCAACCACAGTGAACCACGGTCAATTCCGCGGCGGGGCCAAAGCGCCCTGAACGTCTGTTCAGTGGCCGCCAGATGGTCAGCACAGTCAATACCCACATGGGGTCAAAATCAACCACGCTTCCGGAGCTCCCCGCCAGACCATCTCCGAAAGCGTGGTCAAAGAGACTCCCAATGGGAACCAACAAAAAGTAACATCTGATGGGCAACCACCGGCCGGAATCAAAGGAAATTATTCCCAGCCGGGGACAAAGCACGCAGCGTCGCTGCCAG
>QEPC01007999.1:1317024-1328513 GCA_003113815.1 Sphenodon punctatus
GGGCGTGCCCCGTGGTGGCAGTGGCAGTGGGGTGGGGCTCTGCCGGTCCGTTCTGCATGGCTGTGGGTGTTTTCGCTTTTACACGGATGCTCGGGTGTTGAACACCCATCTCCACCCACGGAGGGTGCCGTCTCCCTCGCGGCTGTTCCGTGGGTGTTGGCGGGTATTGACAGGTGGGTTGTGCATGCACCCCCACCCACTCATGGACATTTACACGGATGCTCTCCCACCCATCCGATGGGTGTTTTCGGCTGTTCGTGGGTGGGTGGCATCTGTGTAAAAGTGGCTATTGTTTGAATCTGAATGTCATCTTTTTCATATATAAAGGCATGTGATTTTTCGTAATTGATTTTGTATCTAGAAATAAGGCTGAATTTATCAATCAGTTCTATCAAAGCCGGAACCGAGGTCTTAGGTTCTGTCAAGTACACCATTGTATCATACGCGAAGAGGGAGATTTTATGCTGTTCCAAACTCATTAGAACTCCTTTAATTGAATCATCTTGCCTAACCGCGCAGGCCAGCATTTCCAGGGCTAGATCGAATAACAATGGTGACAATGGGTACCCCTGTCTAGTCCCTCGTGTCAAATTTATTGGGTTTCAGAGGTGTCCATTAATGAGTACTCTTGATTGTGGGGCCGCAAAAATTGCCTGGATCCATCTCAGAAAGTTCCCTCCAAATCCCATTGTTGCCATAATACGAAACAGGCATTGCGGTTCCACGTGATCAAAGGTCTTGTCCGGATCTGCCGAGAACATTACTGCTGGGAGGCCTTATTTGCTAAGGTGATGCATGATATTGATAGCTCTACATATATTATCTGTTCCCAAACACCCAGGAATAAACCCTGCCTGGTCTGGATGGATGATATTTCCTGCAATTGCTGCTAATTGATTTGCTAGGCATTTGGAAAATATCTTGTAGTCCGCATTTAGCAGGGAAATTGGCCTATAATTTTTACATTTGTCTACTGGTCGCCCAGGCTTTGGAATACTAGTTATTTTGGCTTCGTAGAATGATGGTGGCATGCGTTTTCCCCTCAGAATATAACTGAAGGCATTTACTAAGGGGAACCCCACCCCCCCTGCAAAGGCCTGGTAGAACTCACTTGGCAGACCATCTAGACCTCCCGCTTTATTTTTCGGTGTAGCTTTTATTACCTCCATCACCTCTTCAATGTTCAATGGGGCATAAAGGAAGCTGTATTCATCTGCATTTAATTTGGGGAATTTATATTTCTGTAAAAAATTATGTATTTCTGTTGTGTTTGGAGTAGTGGTAGTATATAAGTTCAAATAAAAGTTATAACATTCTTCTTGTATTTTTTCCTGGGTCCTAATTCTAACATCATCGGTATTTTTGAGCTCCACTATATGATGTTTTTATGTTTTAATTTTGCAAGTCTGGCCAGGGCCTTACCTGATTTATTGCTTTGATCAAAATAATTGGCCGCGTCCCAGAGTACTATGGGTGAGTTTATTGAACCTGCATTTATTTCAAAATAATATTGTATGTCTTTATTCATCTGATTTTTAAAGGATTTGTTTTTACAGAGACCTTTGTCCATTTGCCAATGAAATTCCTTTGGGATTGTCTCTGTGTCTTTCCACTTAAATTCTGTGATTATTGTGTGGTGATCGGAGAGAGCTTGTGGTTTAATAAATGCTCTCCTGCAGGCACCCAAGTCTCTTTGTGGGATTAAAATATGGTCTATTTTAGAGAATACCTTATGTGGGATTGAATAATAAGTGTAGTCTCTGACCTTTGGATTCAAAAACTTCCAAATATCCAGTAAGTCATTCTCGGCCAGCAAATCTTTGATTTTTTTCTTGCCATTTTTAAAAAAGGTTTTGAGTTTGAATGGTCCCTCCATGATAATGGCATATTCACGTTACCCTTTATTATTAACCTTTCACCAGCTTTTACCTTTATTTTGGGGATATATTTTTTGGAAAAACTGAAGGGTTGCCTCATTGGGGGCATAGATATTGACTAATTAAATTTCTTGTCCGTTGCTATTAACCATGAGAAACCTCCCTTCCCCGTCTTTTATTATTTCTGTGATAGTGAAATTATTTGTTGCTGTTGTTCCTATTAATACTCCTGCCAGTTTAGACGGTGCACAAGACGTCAATAATTCCCCAGTTTTTCTATTTTTAAATCGGAAAAGATCTTTCTCCACCAGGTGGGTCTCCTGGAGGAAGACGATATCACACTTTGACTCCCAGATTAGGTCTTTTACTCTTTTATGCTTAATTGGAGTGTTTAGAACCCTAACGTTAAGCATTAATGTTCTAATTTTGTCTGTCATTTTATGTTTTTAAGTTTTTTTTTAATCTAACCTGCCACTGTCGAGGATATGATGGGTTGCTCTCTTCATCGGCTTATCTATGGATCCTACCCTCTGTTGTCGTTGGAGTAGCATTTTTTCCTTCCCAGCTTTCACTTGGATGGATTGTGCCTTTCTTAATAATAATAAGAAATTCAGCCATCTCATTGATATTACTTGACTCCTTTGATGTTGCTTTCTGGGGTGACCGTTCTCCCAACACATAACCAAAACATGAACAACTAAAACTATAACAATCATCCTTTTACTTGTTCTCTTACTATAGAATGATTTCCATTTTACTCTCTCCCTTCGAGGCATCTTGCCTCTCTGTCTATGATTAGGTCCTGAATTGTGGAACAAAAACTTACCCACGCAACCCTTTTGTGAGTGAAACACCCTAAGGCTGTGTGCTGCCACCCGTAAAGGAGGACTGGCATCAATACTGTAGCCGCTCAATAAAGAAAAAAAGGACAAGTCTACCTGAATTAAAATTTGAACCAGGCTCTTTTTCATGTCACTTTTGTGTATTCCTCTGGACCATGGCTAATCAACTGGAATTATAAGGCTGAGCCCAACCGATCCATTAAATGTTATTCATAACCCATGGGAGACCTAAACTGGTTACCATATTCCTTTGGGGTATTCCCATTAATGTTAATACTGATGAATGTTAGTATTTTACTCCCCTTTAATGGGATAAGATGGTTAATATATCTGGGAAACAATATCAGGTTTCCTGCCTCCCTCCCACCCCCCCTTTCCCCACTTTTCTCCCCCTACCAGCTCTGTGTATTTTATATTACCTACTGTTGGATTACTTACGGAGAGCCACACCTTCATTGAATTACCTTAGCCATGACCCAGTAACCTGCAATACAAAAATTATAATGATCCCCCTCCTCTTTGGCCTTTTCCCCCTTCCCATAGTGCAATATAAATATTACTGTACAAGACAGGCAAAAAAAAATAAAGTACTGTCCAGCTATTTCCGTTGCTGTCTATTCACGCTCAGATTTCTTCTGTGTGCCTAGGACTGTCGCTCGTGAGGAAGATTTCCAGGTCTCCAGGCTCTTGGAAAAACCTTCTTTTGCGCCTCCACAGTGGGTGAAGGCAGACATGACGCTAACCAACCTTTAACCACTTTTGGTGGTTATTTATGCATGTTGCAGGGCTGTATTGGTGCCCTATGGAGCCCTGAAACATGCATAAATAACCACCAAGGGTGGTTAAAGGGTGGTTAGCGTCATGTCTGTTTTCACCCAGTATGGACATTCTGGAAGGGAATTGCAGTTATGGCTGTAGTCTCCTTTCATGAAGCACTGGGAAGAACTTTCCCCACCTTCTTTTAGCTACTGTGACTGCTGAATAGTCCGGAAATATTCTCACTCCGCTTTTATGAAATTCCAGATTTTGGTTGCTTCTAGCAAATCTTAATATTCTTTCTTAATCTTGAAAGTCTAAGAATTTTACTATAATTGTACAGGGGTTCTCTCCCTCTTGGGGTCTCATTCTGGCTGTTCTGTGGGCTCTTTCTATTTTACCTGTATGTCGTTCCAACTCCTCTGGAAACAGAGCTTCTCTGATCAGTTCTCTGGGACCCTTCCTTTCCAGACCTTCTTTCAGCCATGTAAATCTTAAATTGGATCTTCGAGACCTGTTCTCTAGGTCTTCAGTTTTATCTAGAAGGAATTCAATGGTCTCGTTCATACGTTTTATTTGGTCTTCATTTTCTAACAAGTGATCCTCCATGCTAGCGATTCTATTTTCAGCAGTGTCCATTCTCTTGGAGAGACCCTCCACTTTTTTATTATTAAGTTCCGTTACCTTTTGGCGTTTGTTTACCTCTCTTGCCAGTTTCTCTCTAGCTTGTGCAGCTGCTGCTAAAGCTTTTCTAAGTGCTGCCATCAGAGCAGTCATTTCACTGCCTGCGTTCAGTTCTTCCCCGGGATCAGTCTGGCTTGTGGCATCCACCATTTTAGAGACTTCTGGTGGGGCTGCTGCTTGGAGGTCTGCCCTAGTTTTAGGCTGGTAATAGCGCTCAGGCGCAATTGGTTTTGTCTTGTGTCTTTTTCTATTTGCGCCTCCCATCATCTGTTTACTAGTTTTACTTGAGCTGTGCCACCGTGTCAGCTTTTTGTAGGGTTGCGGGGACAGAGCTTGGCTTTCCCACAGCTTCTACAGCGCGCGCATGCTCAGAACCCCAAATCTGTTTATTTAGAGATTTACTGGTTGAGGAGGAGTGGATGGGATGCAGCCAAGAGCAGCTGCAGTGTGCTCCCTTAAACAAACACCTCTGAAACCCCTGACAGCGAACAGTAGTTCCCTCAAAGCTGTCCCTTTCTCTGAGACCTTTCCCCAAGGCTGCCTGCTGCAGCTTTCTGTGCCAAGATCCCAAAATGCTTCTCCCTCTGCTGCTTTTACTGTCTCCCTCGATTCTCTCTTCACATCTCCTTAACAAAGGGTATTTTCAGACTTTACGAGATCACGCTCAACCACAGTCCATACCCTGTGGTGGGGAATGGTCCCGTAATGTCTGTTGGGGAACCGGAAGTTCCCCCCCAGATGTTTGCCACGCTCAATCCCCGCCGGGAATGACATTTACCACGCGATCGGCTGAATCCACGGCGCCGGCGCCAATCGCGTGGTGAAGGAGATTCCCGGCGGGGATGAAGGGGCCCGTCATGTCTGGATGGCTATCACGGCCCGGAATCCCCGCCAGGATTCCGGCCCGTGGTCATTTCGGGCGGGCGCTGTGGACGCATTGGCCATGGCGCCTGCCCGTCTCCCCAGAGGGCAGGCGGTGAGGGAGCGTGGAGGGGCAGGGCCGTGCGGCCACACGTTGCACCGTGCGACCCCTCCCCCTGCCCAATTCTCCGCCGGGATCCCCCGGCACGTCTGTTGGCCGTGCTGGAGTGATCCCGGCGGGGAATCTGAGGGTTGTTTCTGTGACGGGGCAAAGCCGCCCCATCACGTCTGAAAACACCCAAAGTGTGAATGGCCAGGTGTTCAGCTGTGGTGATAACCCTACATCCAAATGGAATACAGGGGGTTACATTTCAAGGCAGGGGGTTGAGGCACGCAAGCTCTCCATTCCTAGGGCATAACAATAGACTTTGTATCCCTGTGTTGCTGTCTGGGGTGATGAAGTTATGTTTAAGTCTTAAACTGGGGTCATGTGGGGAAAAAATTGAGAATGAGGGGTTAGAGCAATTGGCTCATTCAAAGCTAAACAAACAGCAAAGTCTTATACACTTCCCCACAGCATCTGATGCTGGTTGCTACCAGAGACAGGATACCAGGCTGCATGGAGTGTTTTGTTTCCACGCATTTGGCAGCTCTAAATTGGAGCTGAAATGAGTACCTACAAAAATGGGTATGCTATACCTGCTGAAGTTGAGGTACTCAATCCGATCTGGCAACACTGAATACTAATTGGTACCTGATTAGTGTTGGGGTTAACTGATGTACCGATTTATCATTTGTCCTGATTTCCTAACTTCTGGTACTGATTTTTCAGCTTTCAGTAGCGTTTTTTGGTACTTTCTATCCCAATTCTATCTTCAAAATTTTGTTTGATTTACCAATCTACCGATTGGTACTGATTTACCTGTTGGTAATGGTTGGTAAAATAGTATGGCAGTAACTTGGTAACGGCAATACCCAGTATTTTTGAGTAATTGGGAACACGATCAGTACTCGGGTCGCACGTCGGGCACCTGATATGGCACTTGAAATTGTGGGTATGACCCTTGGGCAGCAAATGAGCTACCCGTTTAAGCTCTACTTACCTGGTGTCCAGATTGTGCACTGTCTCCCTCTAGTGGCTGTGGTGCTTTAGCTCACCTGGTAGCGGCACATGGTTCTGAGGTTGCCAGTTCACTCCGGCCAAATGAACCTACCAGTCCAGCTTGTAATACCACAGGGACTGCTTCTATCATGCGCCTCTGCTGCTTTACTCCAAGCAGGCTCCATCGACCAGCAAAGCACGTTTCCAAGTTAGTTCCCAGCACATCACCCCCCTGAGAGCAGCTTTAAATTATAACGTAAACAAGGCCGATAGGCTGACAGCTCTTCGCCTGGCAAGCCCCGCTTCCTAAACAGCCTGAGCAGGGCTCTAATGTCCCTGTTAACTAAACCCTTGTTAACAAGAGAGGCTCAGGAGTGCTTGTTTGTTGCCTAAGCCCTGCTGAGGAAGTTGTAAAGGGAAGGGGGAGGCACTCGATCCCCTCGGTTTGCCTTTGTTTGCTGGTTTATGGTGGTTTACAGAGAGAAGGTGGGTACCACGTTGGTTCTGACTGTAAGACGTGGAGACAAAGTAAGTTAGGTGCAAGAGTACTACTGGCAGAATTCTGGTCAGGGAGGGAGGAGGGCGAAGGGGTGGGATAGTGGATAGAGGGAGAGTGGGGAGTTGAAAGAAACTCAAGGCTGGATAATGGAGTGCTGGCAACACTGGACCAGCGTAAACGTCTGGTCCCCCTCCAACAGTGCGTGTTGGAGGGGCTGAGCCCAGGACTGGGACAGCAGGGAAGCCATGGATTAGGATTGAGGGGCATCAGCAGAACTGTGCTTGCAAGAGTATCCCAGGGCTGGGATAGCAGGGGGGCCTTGGTGAGGATGGAGAGACATCAACAGACCTGTGTTTGGGGAAGTAGTCCAGGGCTGGGATAGCAGGGGGAGGCTGAAGAGTTGAGGAGCAGTGCTGATGCTGACACAGATAGTGGGCTTTGGACAGTATTAACATTTTCGGAAGCCCTCCAATTATCCAAACGATATTCGCAACCAAAGTGGATATCTGCATTTTTGTGTTTCAGTTTTTTGGCTGTCAAAACAGATACTGGAGGGGGGTGGGTGGGGGACACATCTTTGCCGGATATCCATTTCAGGTTGTTTTTTCAGACATTCTGTTATTCCATTACTTCATTTTTGGCTACTGCATATGTGCAAATAGACAAAATGAAGTAACCAAATATCTGGGCAGATGAATAACTGAAAAAAACAGAGAAACTGACCTGAAACGGATTTCTGGGAAAGGGCCCAAAATAGAGGCTGTTAACTCTTTTGGTGGCTAGGGTTCAAATCGGGTGCGATTGCCCCGCATGGTATTCACCACAGATGTTTGTTGCAGCACTACTGAGGGAGAGTGCTTTGGCCCTCTCATTTTTACAAGCAATTAATTCACCCTGTGTTAAATAACTAAATTCCAAAGGTCCCACTCGTTTGATGCAATAGCCTTGATGCCAGCGTGTCTTCTGTCTTAGAGCTGCTGGGATGCACTTTGAAGTAAGTGCCTGGCTCAGATCCTCCTCACTGTCCTTTCGAGGGAACACCACTCTGTCTCTGAACGCCAATCAGTCCAATCCTGATGTGTGTGTGTTTAACCCACAATTAATGATGCTGTGACGCTGCAGTTGGTGTGACAAATACACCTCCCGAGAGCTGTTCTGCCAGAGGAGTTATTAGAGACGTTGCTGCCTCTATTAATTATTTCATAAATATTAACAAGCCACTAATAGCTGGAACCTTCGTTTAATGTTAATATTTAAACTGGCTGTTAGCTACATTGATTGCTGAGTCGCTGGGGGCCAGTGGGATTTCACAGAGAGTCCTGGGGTGGGGTGCTCAGTAGGGGAAATAATAGCAGCCAATCAGGACATCACTAAGGCCAGGAATCCTGGAGCCTGGGAACCCCTCTTTGAGCAATGACGTCAGAAGCAATTCTGGGTCAGAAATGGAGGGGTTGGGAGCAAGGGGTATAATAAATAGGGGGCAGAGGAGATACGTCTACCTTGGCTTTGTGGTTCAGGAAACAGTTCCTCCAAACTCAAGGGGAGCACGTCCCTTCTCTCCTATCTCCCATGTTTACATGACAGGGCAGGGGCAGGGCTTTGGCGGTCAAGAGACCACGCTCTCAGGGGGCAGGAGGTGGGCTTACTCCTGTGGGCAGAAGCAGAAGGTACAGCCATGGTTTGGAGAGTAGTGTCCAGATGTAGAGGAGCTACACTCAGATGAGGCTGGAGTTGCTCTGGTGTGGCAAAATCCCACTGACTGAAAACCAAACCAAACCAATAAAAAATCAAAAAAGAAATCTCAACCAAAACCTGTGGGGAAATAGAATTTATTTTGTACGTGGAAACGTATGTTTTCCCACCAAAATTTGCATTTTTGAACTTGGGCACTGGGAGAGGCATACAAGGTGGTGTGACTGCATTCCACTGGCTCCTGCCTGGCCCCGCCCCTTCTGAGCATCATGATGTCAACACTTTCATAAAGAGGCAGAACCACGTTAGAAAGAGACAAGATAAAGTGACTCTCCTGCCCCTCGTCTTCCCTGAACATAATTCTGCCAGCACCCTTGTTTTTGAACAAACAATGTATCTAGGTTGGAAAATCCGTGCTGGTATCAACCTAGTGGAAACTGGTACTGCAAAAAAAAATTCAGCAAAATTCACTGCAGCAATTGCAGCGTTCTTGAATTAATTTGACGTGAATCTATTTGAAACCACATTAAAACCGGGGACAGAGGGGAGAGTGCTACTGTTTCAGCTCTTAGATTCATGTAATTATCACAACAGCTTATCTCAAATGGAGCCGCTCTATCTTTGTGTTCAGAAAAGGGCTAGGAATACTGCTGCGATGGCCCGGGCCTTGTTACATTAAGTTAGTGAACTGCATGTAAATATAGAATGAAATCGATAACAGGGGGCTTTTGCTTTTGCAGTATATCAGTAAATAGGCTGCAAAGAACAGCATGACAAAGCACTGTAATGGCACCTCCATGCACAAGAGAAATCAATAGGCAACAGTCCCTGGCGTTACCTGGCTGACCATACCGAATCACCAAAATCATGCATTACCCTGGACGGGAAGGAGGGAAATGGAACGTAAATTTTTTATTTTTTTTTAACCATCTTTTTGCAGTTGACAAATGAAGACAAATTTGGAAGAGAGCCCAACCTGGCTACACAGAGCAGGTTGAGTCCCCTTTGCTTCCAGATGATGGCCCCTTTCATCCTGTGCTGCACTGAGTGTTACCAGGCAGAACAGGGAACACAAGACACATTCATTTCTGTGTTTCCTGTTACATGTTAGCGACCAGTGGCCACAAGCAACAGTACTGGGTAACTATTCCTGACACATTTAGCAGCCACACAATAAGATCTGGGGGTGGGCGCTACTTACTGTGAGCTGAGCCTGGTAGCGGCGGTGGCTGTGGAGAGCCATAGTGGGAGTAGTGGTGGCATTGAAAGCATCAAGGGAGCCAGGCACATTGACGGAGACTGTCTGGGACCGTCACTAGAGGTGGCAGAGCTTGGTAGTGGCTTCTGGGTCCCCTCTGCCAATGCTTCTGGTTCTCCTGAAACTCCCAGTGCTGCTGCCATTCCAGAGGGACTTGCCACTACTGCTCCTGGTGAGTCCACTGCTCCCTGGCTCAGCTCCAGGTAAGCCCTGTCCTCCTAGTGCACCCTTCCCTGTGCCCCTTGCTGCTCTTTATGATAGCCATGGGCAAGGATATGCTCCTCATTGTATGCCGGAAACATTTGTGGGCAAACAGCAAGGATCGATTGGCTAGCAAAATGTAATAGCACATAATAAACAGATGTGCTTGTTACCCAAAGAAGTGTGCAACTTTACGCCTGCTAATGCACCCATTGTCATAAAAGTGCTCTTGAGAAGGAGTAGCTCTGAGCTGGTGGGAGCTCATCCTCTTTTCCTATAAGGTGCTTGCTCTGACAGTGGTTGTCTCTATAAGTCAGGTTAACCATCGGGGAAATGAACTGTGGCACAAACTGGCAGAGCAGTCTGAAGGTTTACGCTGCTCCGTGTTTACGCTGACACCCGATGGACTCTGCCCAAGTGGGGCAGCCCTTTGGGAGGCAGCATAAACAGGGGATCATACCTGTCATACCCTGAAATGTACAAACTTTCTAAAAGTCACACCCTGTAACCGACGAACTGCATGCAAGTCCTGACTTCCAGCTTGAATCCCGGGAACTCTGGCTTACCCCATGAGGCTTGCCTCTTCCCCGAACCTCCCTCCTAAAACTTGGCGTGTGTTCCATACTTTTCTGCCCCCAGCTCCAGCAGCAGAAACCAGCTAGTGTTGAGTGACAGGGTAGCGGTAGTGAACAGATGTTACCTGGGCAGCTTTTTTTCGGCTGTTATGCATGTCTCCTCCCTGGATCACTTTTAGGCATTGGTCTACTTTCAACAGTTGTAAAGTGCCAGGTACTACATCATCCTCATCATCAATAATGATGTAATAATCAATTACCAATGATCAATAACAAATAATGAATAATTAATTAAAATCCTTGTTCACTCTATGGCCTGACCAAACAAAATGCTTGTCCCTGTCTTAGGGTGTTTTCAGACGTTATGAGATCACAGTCAACCACAGTGAATCACACACAATCCCGCGGCGGGGCCAAAGGGCCCCAAACGTCTGTTCGGCGGTCGCCAGATGTTCACCACAGACAATCCCCATCAGGGGACAAAGCTAACCACCCTTCCAGAGGTCCGGCCTGGCCCATATCCGAAAGGGGGGTCAAAGCAATTCACAATGGGAAACAACAAAACGTAATGACTGAACGGCAACCACCAGCCGGAAGCAATCAAAATGATTCCCAGCCGGGGACAAAGCACGCAGCATTGCTGCCAGGCAATGAACAACACCACAGACCAGGGAGGGAGATTTAAAGGTCACACAGCAGCAGGGGGACGTGGCGGGATGGAGCGAGGCAGAAGGGAGAGGAGAGCAGAGGGCGAGCGAGCAAGGGAGGAGGAAGCGCAGGCGGAGGAGGTGGTCGTGTTGCACATGGAGGCAGTGGAGGGAGAGCAGCAGCAGCAGCAGCAGGGACAGGCCACCCCAGAGATGACAACCGGCCCGGGGGATGAGGCACCCTGGAAACGGGTAAGGGGAGCGAGGGGGGGAGCAGTGGCACAGGGGCACCAAGAGGGGTGCGCGGACCAGCAGGAGGGGGGAAAGGGGGAGGGCCAGGGGGGCTGAGGCAACCCAGCAACGAACCCCCCCCTTATGACTCACAGACATGGAAACAGGTCTGGGAGCCCGAGTCCCCGGAGGAGACGGGCGGAGGGCATGCAGAGGAGGAGGAGGAGGACAACGACCAGGAGGGCCCATGCGGGAGATGGCCGT
>QEPC01007999.1:1343637-1354161 GCA_003113815.1 Sphenodon punctatus
GGAAGCGTGGTTCAAATGGACCCCATGTGGGGATTGACCGTGGCCAACATCTGGTGCGCTGCAAACAGACGTTCGAGACACGGTGACCACAGGTGGGTATTCACCGTGGTTCACCGTGATCTCGTAACGTCTGAAGACACCCCCTGTCACGCCATATCAGACATGCCGGGGGATCCCAGCGGGGAATCTGGGAGGGGGCGTGGCCGTGTGGCGCAACATGCGGCCGCACGGCCCTGCCCCCTCCACACTCCCCGCCGCCCGCCCTCTGGGGAGATGGGCGGGCGGCGGGGCCAATGCGGCTGCAGCGTCCAGCCGAATTCGCCATGGCCCGGGATCCTGCCGGTGATCCCGGACCGTGGCACCCGGCCAGACGTTATTTTTTTTTGGTCCCCGCTGGGGATCTCTTTGACAATGCTTCCTGGGACATTCCCCCCGCTAGCCCGGGAAGCGTGGTTCAAATTGACCCCATGCGGGTATTGACCGTGGTGAACATCTGGCGGCCGCCAAACAGACGTTCGAGACACAGTGACCACAGATGGGTATTCACCGTGGTTCACTGTGATCTCGTAACGTCTGAAAATACCCTATGTCTCTGCAGCTCTCTCCCAAGTGGTTGCTTCCGTATATACTTGTTCTGCATTGGTTCAGTCTGTAATTGTGATTTTTTTTACTTGCCCGAGGGAGGGTCATGTGTGGTCCAAAAGTTTACATACTCTCACTAACAGAATTTGGGAGTAATTTTGAGTTAAAATGTGTGGGGAATACACATAAGCTCTTCCCTCATATCTCTAGCCTTGGGGGGAGGGGAGGAGGAGGAAATTTGAGCGAGACAAGCCCCCTGCTATTTTCACTCCCATGATCCATGAAAGAGGTAATTTGAACTACTTCGAATTACCAGTCTGGCAGTAATCGCAGGCTGTGGGTTCAAGTCCTGCATGGTCTCAGAGTGAATGACCATATCCAGTCCACCCAGCTATGAATGAGTATCAGATCAGTTCAGTTGAGGAATTCAAAGGCAGCTGGACATGGTGCTGGCTAGATAACATCCTTTTGCGCCAGGGGCCACAGAAACTGATGTGTCATAACTACACCAGGCTGATGGGTTGCGTGGCTTGGGATGGACTTTTGTAATTGCACTGCGTAGCCTGTTGACAGCTGATACAAGTATGGACTGCAAGTGATTGTTCTCTTCTTACAAAAATGTCTTGTGAGGTGACAGATGTAGAATCAAGAATGACAACCTTGCAACAAATACACTGCTTCAGGACTGGGAAAACTCTAGCTGCATTCACAATTATTGTGCGCTCTAAAGTGACAGCTAAACTCACCAGTAGACAAATGGCAATAGGGTTGAAATGACTGATCTAATGGTATATGGGTAAAACAGATGCGTCTGCTACTTAAAACTCTTGTTTATGTTGAAGTAGCAAAAACTGTATTATTTGGTGACTTTTCCATGACTTTTCAATTCACTCCTGCATTTCTGTCATGAAATACACTAGAAATTATTTGTTCTTGCTATAGCACTTTCAGTGTTCCAAGTGCCTCACAACCCTTCTGTAATTCACATTCACATTCACAAAAAACCTGTGAGGTAGGTCATTATTATTCCCATTTTACAGATGGGAAACTGAGGCCAAATGATAGTGACTTGTCCAAAGCCATCATATGAGTACGCGGCTGACAGAATTTGAACCCTAGTCACTCATTCCTGAGCCCAACACTTTATCCGCTAGGCAACACTAGTTCTGACAATATCACATGACAGGATTACTCTAACAATATCATAACCATACCAAGTACAAATGGTAAAAAAAACCCAAGTAGTTGGATTTTCCAAATCATGAGATTATCTTAAAACAGTGAGATATAAACTCCCTTTCCCCCAACTCCTCTCCAACACACATGAGTTCTTTTTATTTTCTGGGTATAGATCTTTTCATGTTTTCAAGCAATGGTAGGATTTTATTGTGATGCTTTAGATGTATCGGGTATCCCGCCTTGGAGCAGGATGACCCCTGAGGTCCCTCCCAACTCTACAGGTTTTTGATTATATCATTCAATCACAAGGGCTAGAAACTTTTTTTTAAAAAAGCTGATTTTTCTTACAGTTTTCTTGTGAGTCTTGTGATTTTAGGCTCTGAGAAACCCCAATACAATACACTCAGAAATGGCTTTTAGTTGAGTTGGTCAGGGGTTAAGACCTTTGACTATTGTGGGTTGGGAGTGATCAGCAGGAAGTGGGTTATTCCTCTCTGACCTGTTGTGCACTCCTCTAAGGGTGATTTCAGATGTGACGGGGCGGTTTTGGTTCCGTCATGGAATCACCCTTTTGATTCCCCGCCAGAATCTGACCATCACGGCCAGCAGATCTGCCGGCCGATCCCAGTGGGGAATCGGGGGGGGGGGGGGGGNCCCCCCCATGCTTCCGAGGCTGCCCTCCCTCCGGGAGATGGGTGGGCGCAGCGGCCAATGCCACCCGCCCGGCCCCCGGGGTATTGACCACAGCCCGGAATCAGCCCGGAATCGGCAGCGAGCATGGCTGCCAATTCCTCACCGTGGTCAGGGGCCAGACGAGACATTCAACCAGGGGCCAGACGAGACATTCAACCATGGTGAATCCCGCTGTGGTTGAGCTTGGTAACGTCACATCTGTTGGGGGCAAAAAGTGATTCCCGCTGTGTCCCCTGGCGGGAATCACTTTGACCTCGCTTTCAGAGATGGTCCCTGGACCATCCTCGAAAGCGTGGTTATTTTGATCCCCTCCAGAGGTTCACTGTGGTGAACATCTGGCGGGGATCAAACAGACGTTACGGGACCATTCCCCACCACAGGGTATTGTCTGTGGTTGAGCGTGATCTCGTAACGTCTGAAAATACCCTAAAGCTACTGAAATTGGCCACTGATGGAGACAGGATGCTGAGCTAGATGGACCATTGGTCTGATCCAGTCTGGCACTTCTTATGCTCATTTGTGACATTTACAAATGGAATGGGAGTCTGGAATTCAAATCCCCAAGAGCAAGTAGTTTTGATTATTAATGTCAGCCCCAGTGAATGAAGACTATTGATCTAGGGGATGTTTGCATCCTGCAACATTCTGTGTCAGGTGGGGGAGACAATAGAAGCAAACCTTTCCCCTTCCTCTGCTTAAAATACCAAATGCAAGTGGGAACTATATATTCCTCAGCCCGATTCATTTAATTCCTTCTTTCTAGTGCAAGCAACTCCCAAACACCACCTGAGATAGCATCTCCTTTGGTTATCTCTGAACATTTTCTTCAGTAAACATCCAGCCCAGTTATTTTGTTGTAGCAAATGTTTTTTCTTTTGCTTGCTTGACAAAAGGAAATTCTTTCCTATGCCTAACAAATTGCAGGCGCACCTGCAGGCTTAAATATATAGTTAAAACATGCAAGGATCAACACCCAGAATATAAAAATAACCAATTTTTGTTAGAGAGGGGGTTAAGGGAGAAAGGGTTATATCTCACTATTTTAAGACACTCTCTCTCTCTTTATATATATATAGATGTTATAATTCATGTTCTATCTATCTATCTATCTATCTATCTATCTATCTATCTATCTATCTAATCTATCTATCTATCATCTCCTGTTTTCAAAGATATATATTATGTCCTGTGTTCAAAGGGCAAAGTAACTAAAGAAGACTGCACGGGACCTGCCAGTTCTCCCTCCCACTGGCTGCTTAATTATACATGCGGCTAGCTGTGCAATTAACGTGTGAATGAAATAGTGAGGGACGCCGTCGGTGCCAATTCCAGTGACACAAGACGCTGTGTTCGTGGAGCGCTCTGTGTTTTATCTTTTGGAACAGGGACCATTTAAAAATTTCCTTTGGGATGGGAAGTTGAAAATCCCATGAGACAAAGACATAACTTAGTACTACCCCTACCCGTGATAATTCAAGGCACGAAAGTATCAACCGTATGCTTTTTTTCCCTTTATCTATATTTCTTAAACCCAGCCTGCCACTTGCTGTGCATTCTCCCAGATGGTAATGGCCTCCCATTGAAATTCAGCAGGCATTCACCCCAGCAAAGCTAGATAATTCTGCTGTGAACTGAATTTCGGAAGGTCGTAGCCCAGAAAGCTCAGCAAGAGCATCCCTCGGCTCTACACCAAAGGCGAGTCATTATGAAATGTAAGTTATTGTTTTTAACTCGGTGGAAATCTTGCTGGGATACGTGTAATCCAGAGATTAAAGAGCTGCCAGGGCTTGCTGGGCTTTCACTTTGTAGAATCTAATTTTATTCGGTGCCAGTGTGGTGGAGTGGCTAAGTGCTCAGTACATGGACTAGGAGGTAGGGGGAGGCCCCAATTCAAGTCTTGATTTAGCAAAAAACTCACTGGGTGACCTTGGGCCAGTCACAATATTTTCTCAGCCTAACCCCTACCTCACAGGGTGGTTGTTGTGAGGACTAAAAGTTGTGTTAAATCGTTCTATGTGACGCTGTTAAAGAGCCTGTGGAAGCAGAGCTGGGCCGTAGAGTCATGCGCTCTCAGCAGCGAAGTGAATCATTGGGCTGGGAAGATGTGAGGGAGCAGTTGCATCTGCCTTGCCCATGAGTGCATTGTGCCATAGGGTGAGGAGATCGGCTCCAGCTAGCGGCTGGTGCCCTGGCCCTTGGGAATAGGGATGGAGAGACAGCCAGTCAGTGCATGGGAAGTGCCACATTGACCCTCACTTTGACCTTGAGAGGTGAGCATTTTGACAGCAGTTTCCTTGTTGTCAGGTTACTGGTGGCTTTTTAAACATTCAAAGATAATATTATGGGTGCAATTATTGGAGATTGGGTTGATCATGCCCAAAACTATCTAGCAACCCAGACTGAGCTGTTCCCTAGAGTGTACTCCCGCCATCTCTCTCTCTCTCTCTCTCTCTCTCTCTCTTTCTCACACACACACACACACACACACACACACACACACACGCGTGCGCTCCCTATCTTCCATACTAAACACACACACTCTAGCACTTTGCTCTCAGTAGAGCTAAAACATGTAAGTGCTACTATTTGATCTCCGGCTGGATATTGCGGTATCCACAGTATCAGGTATCCAGTCAGATACTGATTGCTATCTGATTTAGTGTATCCACCGGCTAAGCGGTTAAATGGATTACCATTTACCGCATTACTGTTTACCGAACTACTGTTTACCAACTACCATTTTACCACAGTAACATTTAATTACCTTTTGACTTTTCTTTTTTTACTCCCTTCCTCTGTCTGGACTGGTACAGTTATCTGGTAATACTGTAAGTGGTAATGTGGTAACTAGTAAAAGGTAATATCTGGTATTATCGTTTGGCGGTTAACCTCCGTGGTTACTGGATCATTACTGAATAATCGCCAAGTTATCCAGAATACCAGATATTAACCATGGATAATTGTTTTCCTGTCCATTTCAGTTATAGTTCTCACCACTACATACACCCACCCACCCACCCACCAGACCCCTGTCCTCAGTACTACTTACACACACACACACACACACACACACTTTGTCTTAATGACCTCTCTCTCTCTCTCTCTCTCTCTCTCTCTCTCTCTCTCTCTCACACACACACACACACACACACCCACCCCATCTCTGTGTCCTCACTACTGCACACACTGGCACACCTGTATGTATGCACACATATGGTAGCCCCAGTCCCTACAACTACATACAGACTTACCCTCAATCCTCACCGCTGCTCGCTACACACAAATCCATTCCCTACACACACACAGACATCTCACCACACTCCCTGTGCTCATTAATATTCATGGTTATTGTAGCAACACCTTAAAAACAACTGGAATGGAGGCCTTGCCATGCCAGAAACTGTACAGAAAACAAATAAGAGACAGTCCCTGCTCCATACGGCGACCATCCTGGGCACTATGGGCTGGGCATAGAAAAGAGGATGTAATGCCACACATCACACTGATATAACATAGATTTTCCTGATCACTGGGTTCTCATATATGCCCGTGAGTTTTGATTCAGGTGCTGAGCTTGTGGGGCAGCTGCAAGCAACTACAGGCTCTGAGTCAATGCACAAGCAACTGGGATCAGGAATGCGGGGGCTGGAATTTAACAATCTAATTGCTTAGATTGGCAAAACCCACCAGCTCCTTTGCAAGCAGGCAGCCTGCTGTGCACTCCATCAAGCAGGAGGATGGGAGGGGGGACCTTTCTATTTGATGGTGCATTCATTTGCACTGAATTAAACTATGGAACTCCATGACAATCCCCATTACGCTTGAATGATCCCCATTGTCACACCCGCTCCTCTGGGGAACGGTTGATGGGATAATAACCAGGCGAGAGTCAATAATAATAGAGACGTCATGACAAGTTCCTGGTTCATGAGATGAGCTCTGAATACGCTGAGACGACAGGTGCGCCAACGCACTTATCCATCCACCTGTGCTCTCTCAAGGCAGCAGCATTCCTTGGGGCAGAACTGCCAGTAACCTCAACCCCGAAGTCCCTGGTGACCCACCAATGAGATCATTACTCCTGTGGTTAGAGCAGATATGGGGAGATGGGCCCTGCTCTGCGTAGCCCAAAGCCTTACTCCATAATTTCCAATGGCCAAAGAGGAACAAGCCCCACCCCCTTTACCAATAAGCTCCACCCCTCAGTCAGTAAGCTTTGCCCCCTCACACATAGTGTGTTTTTAGATGGATGTGTTGCCCTGGGGCTGCCCATGCCAGCCCACTTGACCCCAAGATAGCACATTCATCTAAAGGCACCTCACCAGATGTGCAGGTGGAGCAGGCATGGAGCAAGCTGTGCCTTCCCCTGGGCAGCCTTGCTGCTGCCACTCCAGAACATCCTGGAGCACTGCCGGTGGACCATTCCGCACCTGGGGCACTGGCCCGAGGTGGAGCAGCAGTCTTGTCTAATGCACAGACCCATGCTGCTGCTCTGCTTCCAGCTGACCATTGCCCTGGGCAACATTATAGATGTCTAGCCCACGGTGTGTGTAGGGGGGTGGGGGGCAGTGCTGCATGGGCAGGCTGAGGGCCAGGGAACCTGCTGGGTCCATCTGATCCAGACCCCAGTGGGGCTGGGAGTGGGTGGATGTAGGGGTGCACCCCTGGAACAGCTCTGGGGGTGGACAGCCCTGAGTCCATCTGAAAACCCCCATGTACACATGCACACACATCCCTCCCGACATTCCAAATGCATAAAGAGGGATAGACGTGCTCTTGCTTCTCATTCCACTTAGTTTCTTGTCATTCCATCATCTCCCCATTGTCCTCTCAAGTGCTATTCTTGAGAGACAACTGGGACAACCTGAGGGTTGAAAACCAGCCTTTTTGCCTGCCCCACCCCCCTTCTCTCTCCTGAAAGAGGGACAGTAGGATTCAGCACTTAAAGTGGGATGGTCCCTCCTAAATAGGGACTGATAGGAGGTATGCTACTGCTCTTTGCCACACTCTCTATGTGCTTTACCAAACCAGGACATGCCTGCCAACCTAGCAGCTGAGTGTGCTCTTAACCCCCTCAAGAAACTGACCCCACATGGTTCTGAGATGGCTTCTCTGGCAGAGCTGGATGAAACTTATGGAATAACGGTTTAGTTTTGACTGAATTTTGGGGGCAGGTGAGTTGGCTGTTTAGAGGCAATGCCTTTCCCATCCACCTGCCTTCCTGCATGCAACTATGTAAATAGATTAGGTGGAGATTCCAACATCTAAAAACCTTCGCTTTTAAATTCATAGTTAAGGTGAATTGGTGAAAAATAACAATTTCACTACTTGACCACCTAAAACTATGACATCCTTTTCAACTACATCAATAGTACTCAATCTCATACCTTTCATTAACAACTCTGGGGGCAATCCAACAGCTCATGTACACCTCCCGCAGGTGCTGCGCTCAGTGAGAATGCGTGTGCACAGGTGCACATGCGCACCATGTGAGCAGCACAGCCCCAGGCGACTGTGCTGCATGCAACACACGCATGCGCACCTGAGCGCGCACCTGAGTGCAGCACCTGCGGGTGGTGTACATGGGCCGTTGGATTGCCACCTCTGTCTATACTCTCATTCTTCCTTAATACCATCAACATAATATCAACGACAAAAAAATTCCCACCACTTTGCCATCTCTATTGATTTATTGATCTATTGATGGCAAAGTGGTGGGAGTTCATTCCTGGATATACAAACGAACTATACAATTTCAACACCAAAATTAACTCATTAAGGTGTTTGAATAAAAATGAATTTATTAATTCATTTTTATTCAAACGCCTTAATGAGTTAATTTTGGTGTTGAAATTGTATAGTTCGTTTGTAAATCCAGGAATGAAATATAAGTCGTAATACTATAATAAATGATGAACTCATTAAGGCATTTGAATGAAAATGAATTTATTAATCAGTAGAGATGGTGAAGTGGTGGGAATTTTTTGTTGTTGATATTATAATGTTGATGGTATTAAGGAAGAATGAGAGTTATGATCTTGAGAAGACACTGATATAGACAGAGTTGTTAATGAAAGGTATGAGATTGAGTACTACTGATGTAGTTGAAAAGGATGTATTATAATAGTAACATATTTTTAGGTGGTAGAGTAGTGAAATTGTTATTTTTCACCAATTCGCCTTAACTATGAATTTAAAAGTGAAGGTTTTTAGATTTTGGAATTTAAATAGGTTTTTGAATTGTTATATCAGAATAAAGTCTGGCAACTGAATCTTTTTTTTTTTTTTTGGCTCATGGAGCTTGATCTGAAATTTCATGCCCTGCACACACATTCACTTCTTTCTCTCCCTCTCTCTCACACAGACTTACACACTCACTTCTCTCACACACAGACACACTCAGACACACACACTCACTCAAACACTCAAGATTCACACACACCCGCCCTAGCTCTCTACCTCCCACCCCAGCTCTCTACTCCCCACAGCTCCAACTACCCTTCGCCCCAGCTCTCTGCCCCCGACGGCTCCAACCATCCTGTGTGCTAGCTCTCTACCTTCTACCCCAGATCTTTACCCTCCCACGGCTCCAACTACCCCCTGCCTGAGCTTTCTACCTCCCCATGGCTCCAACTACCCCCCGCCTGAACTCTCTACCTCCCTCCCCCACAGCTTCAAATACTCCCTGCCCCAGATCTGTACCTCCCACTCCAGCTCTCTACTCCTCCACGGCTTCAACTAGCATCTGCCCAAGCTCTCTATCCTCCTACAGCTCCAACTAGCCCCGCCCCAGCTCTCTACTCCCCCATGGCTCCAACTAGCCCCCGCCCCAGCTCTCTACTCCCCCATGGCTCCAACTACCTCCACCCCAGCTCTCTACTCCCTCATGGTGTCAGTACCCCCTGCCGGGGCTGCCCGCGGCGGGGGCATGAGTCCCAGGGGGGGTCCGCGGACTTGCCTCCTTCCCTCAAGGTGCAGCCGAGCACGGTGCTGTCAGATGCGGGACTGGCCACAGCGCCTGCCCCCCCTCCCCCCGGTGCAGCGGGCGCCGGCAGTACCGCTTGACAGGCAGGATGCTGAGCTGGAGCAGACTGTCAGATCAGGTGGGGACGCGCCCCCCGTATGCTGCTCAGTGTGCCTCCAGGCGCGCGTAGGGGGGCAGGGCCTCAGAAAGAAAAACCAGCACCACAGTTCAGTCAGTGCTGGTGATTGATATGGAGACACCGGCCAGAGAGGAAGCTAGGGTGATTGATTGTGCTACAGTGTATTGCTCTGTAGTTTGAGTTCCTACCTGCCTGAGTTAGTGAGCGAGTGTTGGAACCTCCCTTGTAATCCTTGAGTGCGTGTGGAGAGTGCAAGAGTGTGGGTGAGTCCCTCCCGGTTCCCCCTTCCCCCTCCACGTGCATCCCCCCTTCCCTTCTCCCCTGTGCCTGGGCTCCCATTCCTGGTTTCTCCCACAAGCTGCACATTGTTGCCCATCCCCCCTACTGGTGTGGGTTATCTAAGGAGTGTGCGTGGGAATTGGCCTGAGACTCCCTACAACCGCTTGGCACCCTATGATGATAGGGATCTTGCCTCAGTGAGGCTTAGTGATCCACCTATATCCTGATGGGCATTTACACCTCGATAGATTCCTCCCAAGCGAGGGCTCAGGCTCATGACTGGTCAGTGGGTGTATAGGGAATGGAAAACTCATGGTCTTGGGCCCCATTTCCCCTCCAACTACCCCCCGTGACACATGGCTCCAACTACCCCCACCCCAGCTATATATCTCCCTACAGCTCCAGCTACTCCCGCCCCAGCTCTATACTCCCCCATGGCTCCAACTACCCCCACACCAGGTCTTTATCCCCCTACGGCTCCAGCTACCCCTGCCCAGGCTCTCTATCCCCCTACAGTTCCAGCTACTCCTGCCCCAGCTCTCTATCCCTCCTACAGCTCCAACTACCCCCGTCCCAGGTCTTTACTCCCCCACAGCTCCAACTACCCCCACCCCAGGTCTTTATCCCCCTACGGCTCCAGCTACCCCTGCCCCAGCTCTCTATCCCCCTACGGCTCCAGCTACCCCTG
>QEPC01007999.1:1372052-1390033 GCA_003113815.1 Sphenodon punctatus
TCTTAGCCTCCCCGAGTCCCTTCCTCCCTCCCTGATGGAATCGAGCAGGGAGGGAGGAAGGGACTCGGGGAGGCTAAGAACTGCACATGCGTCAGCAGTTCCCAGCCCCCTGCACAGGCTGTGCAGGGGGCTGAGAGCTGCTGTCACATGCACAACTCTTAGTTCATACTGGGGGCACCTCTATTGGGTGCCCCTGTATGAACTTTCTCCCTGTCCAGCCCCTGAAATGCAAGGGTGCCCCCTGCGGCACTCTTGCATTGCAGGGTTCCTTTATGTGGAATGGATGGCTCTTCTAGCCGCCCACTCTGCATAAAGGGAGAATGTCTCCCTTTTGACCCTGAAGGCTTCCTTAGGAAGCCTTTGGGGGGTGGGGTGAGTCACCGGTTGTGTGCGCGTGCACGCACACAACCGGTGAGAATGTGCGGAGCCACCTCGAAGAACCTTGTTTAGAGGCAGAGACCTTCAGAAGTTCTCTGCCTCTCTAAACAAGGTTCTTCAAGGTGGCTCTACACATTCAGTGCGATGCCGACAGCGCCGTTTTTTTTTTTTTTTTAAAGCTGCCGCCACCAGCTGGAGGAGCCCTAGGGGCCATGAGGGGCATTGCCCATGCATCCCTGGAGGGCCCACCATGATTAAATGAGGGCATAGATTGGGGCAGGATGATCTGCTAATCATGAGTATAGTAAGCAACTCCTCGTGGAATATATGCATAAGACATAAATAGTGTTGCCTGGTTTGGATCCAGTTTGGAGTGCGTCTATTTGGAGTGTACATCTTTGGTGTGGGGTTGGCAGGCTTAGGGACAGTGTATAGGGCCACCATCTTTTCCCTTGCATTTTTTGTGGGTTAAACATGTACAAGCAGTGTCTCCCACTTCTATGGATAACTTGGTTAATGATGTTTTGTTTATTACATATACAGGGGATGGGGTGGGGGGTTCACATGACAAGGGTTCTTTCTTAAGGTCATCACCAAGCAGAAGGAAGGATGTGTTCTCCTGGAGTCTCTAGATGAAGAAGAAACTGCGCTTTGGAAGCGGCGATATCTTTATCTACCAGACAAGGAGTATGGACTCATTTGATTATGCGATAAAGGATGGTAGGAATAAGAGGAGTCTTCAATCTGGAAGCTATATTTAACAAAAAAAAGGGATTTTCTCATAAGAAGCTGCTTGGAGAACTACACTTTGCTATGTTGCACTTTCCCACTGTAGCAGTTGCTGGGAATCTAACTGTTTGGAGGAGTTTGGGCATGCCTGTCAATCCCAAGGATACTGGTTGTTCCAGCAGAGGCATTATCTTGACTTTAGACCATTTGGAACCAATTTCTTTGATTAGTTAAATAGCCTAACTTGTCACAGGAGCAGTAAGATGGCTGCTGAGTTCTCCCCTGGAAAGTTCAATGAGTAGCGCTTTAGATTGTAAGCTCTCGGGCAGGGTCCGTGTCTATCTTGTTTTTTGTAAAGCACCAGGCACATTGCTGGTGCTATATAAATGCTTTTAATAATAAATAATAATAAATAATTAATAGTGCTGTGTTTGAGTAGCGGGTGAGTCTTTTTGGTGTATACTTGGGGCTTACTTCACCTCAGGTACACATTTTTGAAATTTTATAAAGCAATAATATATTCATTTGGGCCGTCTTTCATCACTTAGGGTTTTTGAATTATGTACCTGTGAAATGCATGGTGGCAGGAGGTAAGCCCTATTTAAAGAAGGGGTGGATATTGCTTTGAAATTAAAGTGATTTTCTAATGATGTAACCATCTATATTTTTTAATTATTCCAACAGACTCACACTAGGCTCCAGTGCTATGTAGAGTGCTGTTGAAACAGACCCATATAGGGGGGGTCAGAAACATAATTATGTTCAGCAAAGGTTTATGTTTTCTTAGTCAAATGTGGACTTTTCCAGAAGGAATATAGAATGTTATGATTATTTGAATGTATTTATCATGATAGTTAGCATGCCTTTGCATGCTTTTTGATGTTATTTGAGAGAAGCATTTACTTACATTTTGGCTCATAATAATATACTCTGCAGCTACATTTGCCTAAATCAGAATACTTCGCTCCCTTTGGACTTGTTGGGTGAATGCATGGCTGTGTGTCACGGAAATATGTGAGTACCTAGTAATGTCCTGGGAGAGGATTTTTTCACTGTTCCAACAGTAAAGGTTGTAAATTTTACTCAAGCCTCTGTCTGTTTTAAGCCCAACCTGGGTGCAGTATCATTTTTGGGGGGTTGGCAAGCTGATCAGCTTTTGTCCCAATTATGTTTTTTGGAGGATGATATCCCTCATACGAAGGAGGTCTGCTTGATCATCTGCATCAAGACCGACCTTGTCGAGGTAATAAGGCTCTTCCCAGCTGCCCACCTAGTGTGGATCGATCTGGTGCCTCGGCTGGGATGGGATAAGGCAGCACACCCAAGAAAGGTGGATAGGGCCAGAAGAAACATCAATAGGGAAGTGGGGAAGTGGATTGGCGGCTAGGGTGGGCACTGCATAAGACATACGGGAATAACACACAGGAAGCCAGAACTTTATCGAACTGACGGAGTGCACTTGTAGCCAGAAGGTAACAAGTGTTACCTTGCCATGGTTAAGGCCCAGTTGGTTGAGCTGATTATTCATTAGGCTTGGGTGGGGGCCGGGGCACTCTGGAGAACCAGTGGCCCCTGGGTGGCAGGGGTCCAGTACTTTTAGCATGTTACTAGGTAGGATAGAAGTTCTTAGTTCGAGTCATCTCCATAAGAGATGGGGAAGCGACACCTGGTGGAAACACAGGGCACGGCAAGCACTGGGGTCGCAGAATTGGGAGGGGTGTTCCACAAGGCGGCCAAGGACAAGGTCCTCAACCTTACAGGCACCCAACTCCTTACTCCTGTCTGTAAAGGACACTGTCCCCTTCGGCCACGACTAGCATGCTGGATCGAAGGGGAGACGTTGTGTTATAAATGGTGACTGGCACCGGAGGGCACATTCAGGCCAGACCCATGACTGTTTTTAGTGTTGCAATTTTAAGAAGTTGTGGTACTTGACCCAAATTGCCTATGGCAATTACCCCACCTGCCTAATTTTGATGAGATTAAAGAGTGCGGTTGTTTTAAACCCAAATCATGTGTCTTTTTTTATCATTCCTGATGTGCTGACGAAAAGGATTAGATAAATTCTGGAGGACAGGTCCATCCATAGCCATGAGCTACTGAAATCTCAGGATGCAACCTTGTGCTCAGGGTGTCCCTAGCCCTCCAACTGCTGGATCCAGGGAGGAAGCTCCAGGGAGGGATGGAGGATCACTCTGTAATAACCTTGTACGCTTCCTCTGAAGCTTCCAATGTGGCCCACCATGGAGGCAACGTATCAGGCCGAGTGTCAATACTTATGTTCATATCACTTGTGCTAGAGACACGTATTTTCAGGAAAATGGGCTTCTTTGTGTGGCTGGAAATCCAGAGCACACTCTAGAGGCCCAGGGATAGGAAAGGTCAATTATTTTTGTTCGAAAGGGAAAATAACAGATTCTCCAGGAAATTTCTGGAAGACCCCTATTCTCAGAGAGGGAAGCTGTCAGAGCTGACTGGAAAATGAGCAGAATTATTCAAATGAAGAGGCTCACAAGGGAGCAGCATGCTTCTTTAGGCTGAATAAAGCCCAGAGAAAGAAAGGATCATTCTGCAAGGGCAGTGTCTGGACTCAAGTGCTTCTGGGTCATGAGCAGACTCAGGACTGAGGACAGAAATGCGGTCAGGATCAAGACTGGGATCCAGATGGGCTTGGGTCAAGACAGGTACACAGATCATGGTTCAGTGCAGATGTGGGGCAGGGGTCAGAGCATATACAGGAGCCAGGCAAGGTCAGGCGGGAAATGACTCACAATGTTCCACTCAGCCTCCTGTGAGTGCCAGATGGCTTTATATGTTGGAAAACAGCCAACCAGCAAGCTGGGGGCACAGCCAAACCAGCATAGAGACAGAGGACCAATCAGGGAGTGGGTAGGGGTGTGGCCCCAAGCTGAAGCAAAAGCCTTCCAGGTGAAAGTTTGCCCCCACAATAAAGTGTATCGGTACAGCCACAGACATGGCTACTGTGCCAAAACCTATGGGGATACTGGTTCAAATCCTGGCCCCTTGCAGGCAGGGAGGATACTGGTTGGTGTGTTCCTGTCTCTAATATCAACAGCTCTATGGTGTTTGGAACTCTGGTCTTCGCACGTAAGTGAAAGAGATTGCCAGATATTTTGAAGGCCAGAAGGGACCATGGTGATTGTCCCTTGGTGTATGAGGTTCTGTGGCACACAGGAAATTCAGAGAAATTCACCAAGCTCTTTCTTCACTGAGGCCAGAGTTTCCAGTGGAGCTACAGGAACTCATCATCGGGGAAGGTATCCTGTCTTGATGCAGAGTCTCAAAGTGATGGAGGATTTTCAGCTGTTCTGTATCCAAGCATTGTCCCACTTGTAATGTTTTTTTTTTTTTTTTTTAAGTGTCTCCTGACACTCTGTTCCCAACATGGGATCCAAGCTGTTTGTTTATTTAGAAAGCTTTGCAGCTCACCTTTAAAGTCTGGCTAAGCTGCAGCATGCAACTCTACTCAATTCCGATCATGCATCTTTAATCTCTAGTGAAAACAGTTTTTTTTTTTTTTTACTGTTTGGTTTCAGAGGCGGAGATAAGGAAATAAAACCTTCTTTCAAGCAGCTGGATGGGAAGAGGGAGCAGCTCCTCTCCACCAAATGAAACACTCTTATCACCTCCTAAAGGCTCTGCAACATGATACAAGACGCACTCAGCAGACACAGGAGTGGGAGTGCAATCATGGTAGTGGGGAAGGAGGCTGCATGTGGCGGGTTTGTGTTGCCTGCCAGAGCACTGTAATAATCTCTCTCATCAAGGTCATTTAGGCATCAAGCACCGAGAGGGGCCAGATGAAGCCTCAAAGCAGCACTACCCAGTCACGACAGCACCACTTCATTTCCCGCTCAAGCAGAATTTAAAGTGGGGGAAGATTTAGGAGGAGAACTGAAGGGTTGACTGCATGGATATTGGGAGAAGGTTCAAGGGGGAAGGAATTGCATCCCACTGGTTCCCACCTGGCCCTGCCCCTTCTGAGCATCATGGTGTTCAGAAAAGGCGTGGTCATGTCAGAAGGGGGCAGGGAATTTCTTTACCCCACCCCTTTGACATCAACATGCCTCTTCTCCGAGCATCATGATGTCACATCACTCGACAAGGGGCACGGTCACCTCAGAAAGGGGCTGGGGCAAAGTGGATCTCCCCCTCTCCCCCCCTGGCAATGTAATTCTGCCAGCACCCTTGATTGGCTGCAGAGCCAAAACAAATATTCCTGGCAAATATCTTAGTTCCCAAATTCGCCTGCTTCAGGTTTGATCCAACAAAGCAGAAAAACAATCCACTACTCATCTCCCAAATCAATGGATAGCTATACTGAGCATTTCAGTTTGGTGACTTGCCCTCCCGCCCCCTCTCCCCCCAGTATTTCAGTTTTTAATGCTTCAGTATTTTGCGATTGTGCATGGACAGTTTTGTTGCCAAAACAGGCGCAGACAGTCCTCCACCATTAAAGTCAATGAGAGTTTTGTCACTGAGCTCAATGGGTGGAGGACTCCGCCCTACGTAACAAAACTGCCAAAAGAACCAAAGTACTGAAATAACCTAAACACTGAAAGAATGAATGCAGATATGCAAATAGCTACTTTAATTGTGAATATTATTTTGATATTTGGATAGTTATCCTAACTTGAAAAGTATCGGTGAATACAAACCCCACTATTCATTACAGCTTAGTGGAATAGCCAGGCTGTGGTGGGTGTGCCCGTAAGGGCAAGGTGATGGGGACTTCTTAGGTGGTGGCCCTCACAAGGCCACAGTCTTCCCCAGCAAAGATTGTCAGTGAGGCCTCCTGGAGTGGCAGAAACCCCACCAGGAAAGAGGATTTAAGAGTTGCCAGCAGGGCCAGCTTTTCCACCCCTATCTACTCTGAAAACTCCTTTTTTGTGGGTGCCTTTACAAGCAACTTAAGTGCCCCTAAGAAAATTTCCAGAGTGGGTGGGCCAGAGTGTTGACCCTGCTCTCTTCCCTGCCCATGCTGAATATTTCCTAGCAGTGCTCAGGCTGCTCACAGAGCCCCCCTGCTAGAGTCCAGGGCCCAGGCTCAACTGAGCCCCCTCGCTCCATGGTAGCTACACCCCTGTTATAGCCCCTAGTTAACGAGTCTTTGGTTTCATTTTAATCACTTTACATGCCAGGTGACTTTGCTTCTGTGCACAATGTCAGCATGCAGCTCCTATGCTGGGACATAGATGGTGCAGAGGCCTCATGTCCAAGGATGAATTATATCCCAAGTGGACACATACAGCACACAGGGGAGCAGTTAAAATCTCCTCTCACAAAGCCACAAACATTAGGGTTGATCCAAGGTCCACTGAAGTCAATGGGGGCCTTTCCATAATTGTCTGAGATGGAGTAGCTCTCTGTGGTGCTGAAGGGTAGTAGAGACATGGTTCCTAAGAAGCAGCTGTTTCTGACTTCTGGTCATTGTGCAGGAGGGAGAGGCACTCGGGAGGCCTGGTCCCCTCTCCTCTGTCTGGAACTCTAAGCCCCGAGATGCACTCTAGTTTCTTTCAGACCCTGTTGTAGTCGGGTCTGTCATCTTGGGCTACTGGAGGGCAGTGGCATTAGTGAAATATCTGCATGGGTGTGTGTGTGCTTGGGAACACTGGCTCCCGCTATTATTTTTAATATATATATATAAAAAAGTGAGAAGATTGCCATGGTAACTTACGTAACAACCCAACACCTGAGCAAACGGCTCCAAGTGAAACTTGCCACTCATCATCTGACAATGCTAATCTTCTGGATTTACATAGTAATTAATGTCAAGAGGCAATCTACAATTTAAGCAATCAGAGATTCTGTTCCCAAAGTCAGGCAGCCCTCTCCAGAAGGCAATCTGCAGCTCCCAAGCAAGACACCAAGTTAACCCCTTGAGTTCTCTCTCCTGCAGGATAAAAGACGACATTCAACGTATCCAGCATGCCAGGGGTGGGGAACCTTTCTCCATCCCATGGGCCGCTTTGAAAATTAGTGCAAGCTCCATGGGCCAGATAGGAATTGAGTGTGGGAATGTTTAAGGCGTGTGCCCAGGATGTGGGAAGAAATGTGGGGGTCCAGCTCATTGATCTATGCCATGGATCCATCCCCCTTCCTTGAGTGCATGCCCTCCTCTCTGCTCCCTTCCCCTGAGCTCAGTCTTTCAGTGCTTGAGGGTAGGAGTTGAATCCATGGTCCAGATCCAAAGAAAAAAACTCAGCTTTGGGGGGGAGGGGGGGCATTTGGCCCACGAGCCACAGGATCACTGCCCCTGATGTAAACATGAGCTTTCATTAGAGGGACAGAGAGTTCAGTGGATAGTATCTGGGGGATATGATAGAAAATGGGACTTTAAAAGCTCCCTCAGTTCTTAGATTTCATTGTTAGATACACATAGAGCTGTCTCAGGAGGGGCGGGGTATACATGTGATTAAATAAATAAAATAAATAGAAGCAAAGGAACTGGGTTGAGCTGACCTTGTGGTCCATCTTGCCTCATATCCTGTTTTGTGGGATGAATTTCAAGATGTGTCACCCTCTGATGCGGGGGATGTTCTTGGGACTGTTCGAGCCACTTATTATGGAATTAGATCCATGCCTGTCCTGACTGGTTAAAGCAAGTTGGGAGATGTTAGGGCCGTTGCTGGCTGGGATAGTCAATGCCTCCCTCAGGGAGGGCAGGGTGCTGGACTGCCTCAAGGAGGTGGTGCGGCCCCTGCTCAAAAAGCCATCATTGGATGTTGACTCCTGGGCCAGCTATTGGCTAGTCTCTAACCTTCCCTTTTTAGGGAAGTTTATTGATCGGATGGTGGCTCGCCAGCTTCAGGAGTATCTGGACCAGATCAGTTTCCTGGACCTCTCGCAGTCTGGCTTTTGTCCCGGTTATGGTACAGAGACTGTGCCTGTGGCCTTGGTTGATGACCTCTTCCAAGAGCTGTGTGGAGAAACCCTCCTGGCTAGGTCACCCCTGAGGTTTCCCCCCTGATCCAAGGCAAGGGACTCTGCCAGACCATATAAGGAAAACCCAATCTCCAGACCATATAAGGTTGTGTTCAACTTAGCCCATCTGACTGAGCACACCTTACGTACCTTACCAAAGAAAGAACCCTAGGCCAGGTAACCTAACTGATTGGCCACCTTGAACAGGATCACCTGTGGCTGGGAGCCAATAGCTGAGATGCTAGTGTTGCCTTTTAAAAGGAGGCTTGTAATTTTCCATAGAGAGAGACCTCATGGCCAGCGAGTAGCTGGACTGGATTAACTTGCAGCACCCAGCTCTCTCCATCCAGCTGGGAAAGAACCAAACCCTGCAGAGCTAAGACATCCGTGCTTACCCTGCAGAGAAAGACACTGTGAGTAATTCCATCTATGCAGAGAAGCAGGGTTAGGGACCATTTAGGCTTAGACATGCTCTAAACAGGTTACCATACCTGCTCGTAGTTGCCTGTGTTTGCTCATGAGTTCAATGACTTTCCCCTCCCTTTCTGTATCCTTGTAATTTGGTTAACTTAGCTAGTAAAAACTATAAATCGTGTTTTCTCTAATCAAGAGTGCCTGGTGTATGTGTTGCGACCCAAAACGCTTCCCAAGTTTGGCTTATGCTGGGAAAGCAATCTCTAATAAGGAGCAGGGTTTGGGCTTCCAGAGCAGCCTTTAACCCCGGAAGCTTGTAGCTTTGGTGGTGGCAGCAAAACCCGAGTGTTATGGCGATGGGCACGCAGTGAGGGAGGGGGCTAGAAGTAGAGCACACACCCCTACTGGACCTATTACACCACAAGTTGTACCAGGGTTATTCAACCCTGTTGATTCTATTAGATCTCTCGGCTGCATTTGATACCGTTGATCATGAGTTGTTGGTGACTCGGTTGCGGGACCAGGCAGAGGTGGGCAGGACTGTTCTTGAATGGTGCCACTCCTTCCTAGCCAGGAGAATTCAGCGTGTGGTGATGGGTGATTATTCATCTTCTCCCTGGGATCTCACGTGTGGAGTTCCACAAGGTTCTGTCTTATCCCCTCTCCTGTTCAATGCGTATATGCAGCCCTTGGAGGAGGTCATCAGCAAGTTTGGTGTAAGGTGTTATCAATATGCTAATGACACCCAATTATATCTCTCTTTTTCATCAGACCCAGGTCTGGCAGTCTCGGTGCTTACCCGGTGTTTGTTGGCGGTGGGGGACTGGATGAGGGCGAGTCACTTGAAGTTAAATCACAACAAGATGGAGGCGATGGTTGTGGGGAATGCCGGGGGAGTGATGGCCCCTATCATTGATCGGATCCATCCTCCCCTGGTATCTCAGGTCCGTATTCTAGGGGTTCTCCTGGATCCGCAACTCCACCTGGATGTCCAGGTGGCGGCTGTGGCGAAGGGCTCATTTTGCCAGTTACATCTGGTACGTCAATTTAGGTCATATGTCTCGGACTCGGACCTTGCCATGATCATCCAGGCTTTTATTACCCTCAAGATTAGGCTACGGTAATGCACTCTATGTGGGGCTACCCCTGGTGATGGCCTGGAGACTGCAGCATGTGCAGAATGTGGTGGCTCATCTCCTTAAGGGGACGTATCATCGCGAGCACATTACTCCAGTGCTCCGCTCTCTGCACTGGTTGCCAATAGCCTTCCGGGTCCAATTCAAGGTCTTGGTTTTGACCTTTAAAGCCCTAAACGGCCTGGGTCCCATCTACCTGCAGGACCACCTCACCCTCTGGATTCTGAATCAGTCTCTGTGGTCGGCTGGGGGTGCCCTCCTTGAGGTCCCCTGGGTGTCAACCATGAGATGGGCATTCTCAGTGGCCGGTCCACGGCTGTGGAACTCCCTCCTGTTGGAGGTCTGCCTGTCCATAGATCTCCCCTCTTTCTGACAGTGTAAGACCTGGTTGTTTCGCTGGGCCTCTGCTGAGGGAGACAGGATGTGTGGGTTGGATCCATCCCCCTTCCTTGAGTGCATGGGTTAGGGTGGGGGTTCTATTGTTGGGTTATTTGAATGTGGGGTTATGTTGAATTTTAAAATTGTATGTGTTTTTAAAATGCTTTTAGCCACCCCAAGATGCTTTTGCAGGAGGGGGCGGCATATAAATGCAATAAATAAATAATATCCTGTCTCCAACCATGGCAATCCCTGATGTTTCAAAGGAAGGTATCAGGCTCCTACACAAGGCAGAGTGGAACACAGAGAAATACGGAATGTGCCCCTGTCTCTTCCTATGGTCCTCTCCTCCTAGTCTTTCCTCCCTTGTTCATTCTAGATTGTAAGCCCCTTGGGGTAGGGACCTTTCTCTAATCATGACTCTTCAGTGCAAGGAAAATTGTTAGTGCTATATCAGTTATTTTTTATTATTCTTATTTATCTTCTTTTTCTTATTATTATCATTGTAGGGTTGTGCTGTATTATAACACAGTACAACCATATCCTGTTGTAGGATATTGTGCAGGATCTCAGCCCATGGCTTTTAAAGAAAAATCTGCAACTCATTGCAAATGAGCACATTCCCATCAAGACACTTATCTGTGACATTTTGTACCCATAGATTCTATCTGCTTTTCCAGAGAAATCCCTGCTGCTCAACCCGACCTTTCTGTAGTCTGTTAAGAGGCTCTGCGCATCCTTCTGATGCCACCATTAACTTAGCAAATTGCAGGATAAATTTTGAGCAGGGCTTCCATTAGCCCCCTGTTGACACCGAGGGATTTGTGATTCTCATTTCCTTCCATTGGCTGCTGAAGTACAAGAAGGAGAATTCTAGCTTCAGAGCCGAGAGTGACCTCACAGCAGCAGGAAGCATCCCAAGGGACATGGCTGCCAGCAGCTTCTCAGATGCTGCTATTCCCTGTGGAATTGCCAAGACATGTCTGGGGCCAGAGGCTTAAAATTCCTGCAGAAAGGGGAAGGCCATTTTTAATGTGGCCTCCTGTGGAAAGAAGGCATATGCCCTTAGAGATGGAAAAAGTGTCTACTACCATCCAGAATCTGACCGTATATTGCTGTATCCGGTGATATCCAAACGGTATCCAGTTTGGTATCTGACAGCTATCTGGTTAACTGGATTATGGAATTACCATTTTCCACTTACCAACTACCATTTACTGTATTACTGTTGAGTTCTGTCTGATTTTTTTGGTTTTTTTGTTTTGTTTTATTATTCCCTCCCTGGATCCGGACTGGTTTTGTAATGTGGTAAATGGTATAGCAGTAAATGGTCATTTGGTAAACAGTAATATCTGATATTCTGGATTGTCAGTTAAACTCCGTAGCTAGCGGATTGTTACCGAATAACTACCAAGTTAATCAGAATACAGGATATTAATTGCAGATAATTTTGTTGCTTTCTGTTTCAGCTTTAGCCCCCCCTGCCCCCCCTTCTATCTGTGTGTATGTGTGTGTGTGTATGTGTAGACCATCTTGGGCTTTCTGGTTTCTGAGTAGGCCTGCCCCATTCTCAGAATGGTAACATCAGAAAAGGGGCAGGAATCAGACTAAGACATTTCCCCACCTCATTTCAATGTGGCTATGACACTCTGGGTGGGAGTGAGGGACTCCTCAGATGGTGAGCTCAGCCTGGCCTGAGCCCGGTATACTTGAGCAGAGTGTGTGTGTCCAATCTGGCCTGGGCCTAAGAGGTTTGGGTTGACTCAGAGGCTGCTTTGTGTACGACTCTTAATAACTTTGGATCCGACAGGCCAATTCCAGACAAATTTGGAAGAGGGGCAGATGTCCCAGGGTTAAGGAGGGACCCCAAATTTTGTGATAATAGAATCCTTAAGTCTAGAATGGACCCCAAGGACCATCTTGTGCAACCCCATATTCTAAGGCAGAATGCTCGATGAGCCAGTTTATGATAGAAAAAACAGGCCCAGAGAGACTCACCCAAGATCACAGAAGGAATTAGCAGCTAAACAAGGAATAGAACCACTGGGTTAGCCTTGAAGGTAAGGGAGGGAGGGAGAGGAAGGGCTGAACATGATCAAAGCGTCCGGCTAGGTGGATGACCTTGGCAGCAGAATGCTGGATGGAAGTGAGAGGGGCGGGGTGAGAGTGGGAAAGGTCAGAAAAAAGGCGGTTGCAGTAGTTGTGGAGAGAGATGATTAGAGCATGGATGAGGGTTTTTCAGTCTCTTAAGTCCAAAGTGGAGTTAGGGTGAAGTGCACCTGCAGAGGAGATGTGACCCCTTTTGAAGATAAAAAAAATCCCATTGATTTACGCCGAACTTCGTCTTTCAGACACTTCGGAAACCAGGCTTTGTTGGTGTGAGCGTACAGATGGATGTGTTGAAAACCAGGAATTTAGTGCTAGCATTTCTCTCCCCCCTCCAGTTGCTCTCATCCACCCACGAGGACGGAGCATGACATACCAGCCTCTTTCCACCCCGAGCGCACAGCAGGAGATATGTTGTTAGCTTTAAACAATGGCTGCAATTAATCCTGTTCGTCTGTTCCTGATGAAGCAAAGTCCCAGAGCTGGGCTGAATCGTGTCGCTTTATCATGTTACGCAGCGGCCACTTCGCCTCCTTTGTATCCCCAGTGTCACTCCGCACTGATGCATCGAATCAGCTAGAAAGCTTCATCCATCATCCATTCACGTGGCCGTCGCCCTGCACCTCGTTCATTACATGGTAAAACACAGGCTAAATCACGTGATGGCTCTGTAAGCCCAAACAAGCTGCTTCCAGCAGGAGAGGATGGTCTCAGTGCATCCGTTCTTCGAAGAATTTCTCCCAGCTCATCTCCAGACGAAAGACAAGGTAAGGGTTGGGTGCCATGGGGCTAGTTGCTGTGGAGTGAGCATTCACACAATATACCCTTCTCCAGGGCTTGGAAGACAAAATGTGCATGAGCGTCACATTGAGGGGCGTCTAGCCTGCTGTAAATGGGGGTCTCCTTGTTCACACAGGAAGCCTTGGAGCAACTTGCTCTGAAAGGAGCAGGCTTGGAGCTAGGTTGGAATGGGCCCAGGTGCAAGAAATGGACTTGGCCCTTATCATCATCCTCTTCCCTGTTCCATCCCTTCCCCTTCTTCCTCACCCCAGTGCCTCTCCCTCCATCCACTTGCTGAGCTACCTGCCCTGAGCTGCTACGTGCTCTGTCCTGTGTTGTCCGCTGGGTGGGTCCCACACTTCCCACTCAGGAGCTTCTGCTTCCACACTGCTGTCTCCTTGACTGGCCGTGCCACAACAGGACAGGATTTGTGGCCCCCTCCTACTTGGACCCTGTGGGTATCCTCAGCTTGGGTCCCAGGACAAAGTTCCCTCCTGTCCTTTTGATAGCTACATCCCTGGCAAGAAGTGAGGAGCTGCTAGCTTTCTCTGGGGTGAGGTGTTCACACTGAGGACATTACAAGGCCATTGTCCTGGAACGAGGTCAGCACATTGTCGGCACATCCTGAAGGAGACAAGGACACTTCTATGGGTTTAAAAGGCCACACTCTCTATTTACTTGTACCTGGGTGGGAATTTCTAGACACAATTTGGGTCCAGTAGCAACAGAGTTATAACTTCAGTAACATTAAACCAAGGGGACTGGGTTTGAGGCACGCTCAAGTACCCATCCCCCTATAACTTGTAGACTAGGCCTCTCCCATACAGGACGCACATTGATTGTGAGGGAGGACAACGTGTCCCCCTTGGGACTGGAGTAAGGAGGTAGTCCAGAGGGCTGGGGCAGTATGTGCCCCTATGGTGCCCTCAACGTGACCCCTCCCTAGGATTTGACCCTGGCACTTGCCATACCTGTGCATGCTTTGATGGTCACAAGGAGACCATCTCATAAGGAGACAGATCCCATTATATAACTCAAGGCAATAACATAACAAGCTTACTGGACCCCCGCAGGGTGTGACAAAATGTTTAATAACTCCTGGTTAGGCCCCCTAATAAACTCGAGTAGGACCCTAATAAACCAATTGAATTAAACAACACCAGGAGGAAGGTGAAAACCAAGGATCCCCAGGCCAGTTTGTGGTCCTTGTAAAAATTCCTTCCCAGTCCCTTATTAGGCGACTGGCTTATGTTCACAGTGCTGATATAATAGGGAGGGAGGGTCGGTGCTTCAGGGCAGGCGTCTTTGGCGCAACTGCCAGATTCTGCCATCTGGGTTTTTTTATGTCCTCTGCTCACGTCCCGTTTCACGGAACCTAGTTCCCACCCTGGCCTCAGGGTTGCCAGGGCAGCCCTGGCCAAAGATGGCAGTTTCCGTGCCCTTTCAGGGCTGGCAGATGCTTTCTGGGGGTGAGTGCAACCCTTCACCTCACCCCAGGTCCTTGCTCCTTCTCTTAAGAGAGTGTGACAAGGGTCCCCTCACTGCCAACCTCCTGTGTGTGTGTGTGTGTGTGCATGTGTGTGTGTGTGTGGCTGTCAATGGGGGCTTTGAGAGCAACTGATGCTTGTGTATGAGGGCAATGGAACTCACTTCCAGGAGGCAAAGTTTGCCAAAGAAACTTGGGAGCATTCTGAAAACTCAGGAAGAAGTAGAGGGACCTGGCACTGACTGCAGCAGAGTTTCAGGCAGAAGGGCACAGGAAAACGCCAGCTCCCAGTACTGAAAATTTGCAACCAAAGCTTTATTCCCCTGGACCTCCTCTCAGGTAGGGGCTTACCTCTCAGGCACCCTTCTCCCCCCTACATGGAGCGGCCTTTTTTCTCTGGGTTCACTCCCAGGCTGGGGTTTATTGCAATGGAAGCTAGTGTCTGTCTCCCCAGGATATACAAAACCTCACTCCATTTACAGCTGGAACTGCTGGCTGTATGAAAAGCTGCTTGATGGGGCTTTCCTGACCTGGTTGATATTGGTCCTGTATCTTCCCTCTGCAACCAAGGTGTGGGGCTACGGCCAGGTGGAAAAATCACAGCCATTAGAGTTAAAAATTGCTTTCCATACAGGCAGCTCACAGGTCCCCATCATTCTCCCGGCAGGTCTCTGCCTCTAGGTGATTATTAAGCACAGCAGCTGGGAGGCACCTCTTGTACAACGGTCTGTGTTACAGGAAAAGCTGCTATTTCAGCCCGTTGAATCTGTCTGTTTTAGTAGGCACAACGAATCCTCTCCAGCCCCCATGGACTCACCCACCCCTGGGATGGGAGGTGTGTTAGTACACAGGAGATGTCTTGGAAGGGGAGTCTGCAAAACAGCACACAATCCTGGCCACAAAGATCACCGTTTGCTTGGGTCTCCCCTGGCCTCTATGGCTCTGGATTCAATGTTCCTCAGTTTCCTCCTCCCATCAACACTACGAACTCAGCCATCTTCTAGCTCACTCCATCTGAGGACTGCCTACCCACCGCCTGCAACCTGCTGGGCTCACAAGCTTTTTGCCTTGCGGAATCCCATTTTGTGTCTTAAATATAGCTCCCTGACTCCTGGCACAGAGATGCAAAGTAAATCAAATACCAGCCAGGATCGTGACCCCATCTGCAGATGGCATGACTAGGATTACCACCTCTCTGGATTTCGAGTCTCCTCTCTAGGCTCCAGGGCAAGCCCCAGTTTCTCCAGGTCAGCCAGGGGAAGAGGAACTTTCCTGCCCCCTTTTTGAAGTTGTCCCATTCCTACAGAGCATCATGATGTGCCACAAGGGGGAAGGTTATTATGTCAGAAAGGGGGTATGACAGCCCCTTTGCACTGCCCCTTTTCCCAAGTCCCACCATGAAGAGTTGTGACACTGGGTGCTAATAAATGTGACGGGGACCCTGTTTGCCTCCTGTGGCCCTCTTGGGCTAATGGCGGTGCTGTTTTTAGGCCTGCCGGCCAGGCTCCGCCCCTAATCCTGCTGGCCCACCGACGGCAGGTTTAACCTGCCCACTGCCCCACCAGCCTCAAAAACCACCAGCCACTCCTGACCAGTGCCTCACCCCATGTGTCTGTTTCTGGGACACCAGATGTGGGCCCGGTGGGGTAGGCAGACCCCGGTGGGGTAGGCAGCTGGCCCGGAAACATGGACCCACAAGGAAGGAACAGGGCCCACAATTGGGGCCCAAG
Source organism: Sphenodon punctatus (assembly GCA_003113815.1). Classification (NCBI taxonomy): domain Eukaryota; kingdom Metazoa; phylum Chordata; class Lepidosauria; order Sphenodontia; family Sphenodontidae; genus Sphenodon; species Sphenodon punctatus. The sequence continues at coordinate 1,388,135 of QEPC01007999.1, forward strand.
GCCACCCTGGTGGGCCATAGTGGGCCAAACCAGGTGGACACATTTGTTTCCATGCCAACCTGACTCAGCGTGGGGGGATGCCTGTTATTGGCAGCCATGCCTGCCCATGGAGGGGAGAGGCACCGGCCACGGCATGGAGGTGGGGCCGACCAGCCGCACTTTGCTCCCCACTTCCCAGTGGCGGCTGGTGGGTTTTGAGGTTGGTGGGTCACTAAGGCTGGCTGGGTCGCTGCTGGTGAAGCCAGCGGTGGGCTGGAGAAAATAGGGGCGGAGCCTAGCCTAGGGGTGGAGCCAGGGAAACAGTAGGCGGAGCCAATGCGTGCCCAAACAAATAGGGCCCTATCATCGTGCACAGCGTGCTATCGAACATGAATAAGAGGTAACATGTGGAAATTGAACAAAACCCACATTGCAACTGATCATGAACAAACCAACTTATTCCCAGGCCAGGGAATGCACAGATATATAAAAACCAGAAAACCAGATATATAAAACCATGCACAGCTAAAAACCAACTAAAAACATATAAAACAGATATAAAACCATAGGAAACAGCTAAAAACCAGCTAAAAACATATAAAACAGATAACCCTAACCCCCCATCATGTCCCCATGTCTCCCCCCACCCCCATCATGTCCATCTGTCTCCCCCATCTGTGTCTTCCATGTCTCCCCCAATCACGCCCCATCTGTCTCCTCCATGTCTCCCCATGTGGCCCCACCCCATCTGTCTCCCCATCTGTCTCCCCTATCATGCCCCCATCTGTCTCCCCATCTGTGTCTCTCCCCATCTGTCTCCCCCCACTCCCATCATGCCCCCATCTGTGTCCCTCATGTGCCCCCACCCCCATCATGTGCCACACCCACCCAACATGTCCCCATGTCTGGGGCACGGTGGGGGGATGTGGGGTCCCCACGTCCCCCCACTGTGCCCCCCATTTCTCCAGCCCCCCAGACTAAATCACCCCAGCCCAGACCACCCTACCTATCAGCTCGTGCTGGCTCAGGCTGCAGCAGGATCAGGAACGCGTGTGGCTGGTAACACTGGGAGTGAGTGAGCGAAGTCTAAGAGACCCCGCCCACCCACAAATTTTGTGCCTGGCCTGTCACAGCCACAGTGGAGCCTAGAGGGGCAGCTTTGAGCCACCAGTGGCAGTGCCGGCATACAGAAAAGCCTCCCCCCACCCCCATGTCTATTCAGCACATGTGCACCAGCCCGGGGAGGAAAGTCTTTCTCATCGGTTGGCACGCATGCACTGAAGAGATGCAGGGACTCGAAAGCCCTCAGCACCAGCCCAGCACCATTCTGGATGTGCATGGGCCCGCAGCGCCAGCCCCCATGCATGCAGAATGGTGCTGGGCTGGTGCTGGGGGCCCACGTGCATCCAGAATGGTGCTGAGCACAGGTGCTTTGACGCTGGGGGCTGCTGTAGGTCAGTGCCCTCAGTGCCAAAACAAGCGGCCGCCACTGCCACTTCCTCTCCCTGGTTGGGTAGGGCCAGGAAAACATTTATTCTTTCCCCCAAGCTGTCCGGGCCAGGGGTGGCCGCTTCTCCCCAGGACGTCCAGTCAGAGTGCTGGCTGAACGTTTGCTTTTACCCATTGCAATTCTCAGTATGGGGTGTGGTTATGCCAGAAAGGAGGTGGCAATACTAGGTAGTAGAGGTGGGACCCCGGGCCCATTACCGGCTACCGGATTTACCGGTTACCGGTTCTCTAAAAACCGGATTCCCGGATTAAATCTGGTATACCGGTACCGGTTTTATTTCATTGATTTCAATGGGGCACTGTGTCCCCATTGAAATCAATGAAATAAATTAATTCCTTCCCCCTCCCCCTCCCAGGCTGCGCGGGTGGAAGGGGGGACACCCCCCACCCACCCTGCCCAGCCTGGATTTT
>QEPC01007999.1:1396456-1419987 GCA_003113815.1 Sphenodon punctatus
GCAAGCTATTAAGAAGAATGAACCTAGTGGGTTTGACTAGTGACTGTTGAGAAGGGGTGTTGGATTGTGCAACAGTCACAAGTTAAAAGCCCATTGCAAGCCCTGCAAGCTTAATATGGGGCTTGTCCAGCAGGGGAAGGGTCAGGGGATGAAACAGTTTATTTTTTTTCCTCCTTGTCTCCTCTCTTCTCCTCTCTCTGTCCTCCATCTTGTCCTGTGCAGTCTGTACAGTATGGAAGCATGTCTTCTGAGCTCTTAGTAAAGTTCTGTTTTGAAGAAACTTCTGCTGTGTGTTATTCAACAGAAAGCTAACTCTACAATAGTTCTTCCTTTCACTCACACAATCCAAGGGGGGAGGAAGGGATAGGTGATGGAGCATGACTGTCAGGAGGGTAGGGGTCAGGTCAAGGGGAACAAGGGGAGATGGGGCTTTCGCACAACAGGGGATGAGGGAGGACACCCAGGGGGAAGACTCACACACCGTTAACCCAGTACTCGTTCACACACAAAATGCTGGGGAGAGACACAAGGGCACAATCTATACACACTCTATAAATCACAATGGCAAGGGAACAATAACAAAAATACACTTTGCTTGCTTGGGGCCAGTTTCTCAGGCTCTGATTACCGGTGCTGTGTGTCTCACAGTGTTGGTGTTTATACTCTGGGTCCTGCCCTCTTACGTGCCTGAAGCGGTGTGGAGCACTGCACGGGCTCAGGTGATGACCCCACGTCTTGGAAGGTCAAAGGCTGGGGCTCTGTGCCGTCGGCGCCAGAGCGGGTCTCCTTGGCAACTTGATGCCTCGCCGCGGTGTCAGGTGCTGCAACATCTCCTGGCAGCGCTGTGGCGGGAGCGGGGGTGGGTGGGTGAGTTAGCTGCTCCCGTGCTCCAAATACCCGGAGCTCCCCCCTGAGGCGTCCCACCTGCCCCCTTGACACGGCTGACAGATACACACATTTTATTTTGGTGACTGACTGTCATTGGGATATTCGGAGGGCTATCCAAATATGCAAATTGTCTGCAAATACAAACTATTTGTTTTCGGTGTAATTGAAACTTTGCCAAGGCACGTAGAGATTCAAATTGAAACGTGCGCTTTTGATTCCGCAAGATTTGTTGAATTCAAATGTCAGCAAGCATGCATATTTGCACTGGTTCTTTCTCTACAGCTTGGGCTAAAGCTCCAGGCTCCGCAGGTGAAGCTATTACAGGCTCACGGGATGATATCCTGTGGATCAGTCACAGAAATGGAACCTTTCTGTGAGTGAGTTACAGACGATCTGCCACTAAGCTATTCTCTGGAGTCACTTTCATCAAGATATAAGCTCATATCAGTGTTGGGATCATCTCCCTCCTCCCTTTAGAGTGAAGACAAAAAAAAAAATACAGCAGGGGAAAAGTATCTAATTGATTCCTGCGTATTAACAAGTCAATCACTGGGGTTTTATTTTTTTATGACTCATAAGCAAGCTTGATGTTCCTGTTAATTAAATAGCCATCCTGGTTCTAATCTGCCGAAAGTTAATCATTTGGGGAATTAAAAGGTGACAGCAGTGAATACTTCATTATTGTAAGTGCTTTACTGCCTCTGGTACTCTCCTGTAAGGAGCTGCACATGGAAATGCAGTCCAAAGAGCTGTGATTCGGGGGAGGAGTCGGAAGGTGTCTCTTCTCTGTGGCTCACTGTGCAAACATTTCTTAGCCACTATTGGTTTGATAGTGTCTTTATCACAATAAAGGCTTTTTCACATAATACTCTGTTAGAGTGGGTAGTGGCACAAACCTACTTTTTGAGTGTTGTGTGTAATCCTTACCATTGAATATGTTCTTCGATGACCTTGCTTTCTCTTCCCCAATGATCTCTGTTCTCTTGCAAGGATCTGGAAGGATCTCTATCAGATATCAATGGCATTGTGTGATTGGATTAACGCAAAGCAAACTTCGATCCTTGATACATCGCTTCCTGTTTGCCTTTCCCTACATTCCAATGATCACAGAGCAGGACTCCATCCCCCACTCCATGGTATTTCTGAAGCACGGCATGCACCGTTATCAGCAGGGTATTCTTACATGCCCTTTGCATTCTGGGATACCACAGGGAATTAGGGAGGGTGAAGGGCCAGGGAAATGCAGAGGAATCAGAAGATGTGTAAATGCTTTGCTACAGGAGAAGACAAACATGGATATAAATTAGAAGGACATCTCTTTTGGGAATGGTGTAGCTACTGCTTAATGGTCGGACTGGACTAGATGACCTTTGGTTTATTCAGCTCTGTGATTCTGTGTTCACTTTTGTGAATGAGGGCCAGATCTAATTGATTTCAGTGAACTTGTAAACCCAGAAGATTGAAAGACTAGCACTTTAAGGTGTGTGTAGAAATGCCCAATGTTTCATTTAAAAACACTTCCTGGTTTTAGTTGATTTCTTTAAAACACCTTTCTCCAGGTTTTACTGAAATGTCTCAATTTGGAAATGTTGCAGAGTAATTGTTTTAATCGTGTAAACAGAAAGTTTTGAGCATAATGTTAACATAATGCTAAAACGTTTTTTACGTTTACATGCGCAATTCATAGAATGTTTTAGAACATTTTAGTAAAGATCATCTAAACGGAATAGAACGTTTTTGTTATGACAATGAATCATCCTGTCCTGTCTGTTAAGAATGTTTTAGTGTGATCATCTAAAAACAGTAGAAGAGTTATTTGTATCTACTGCGTTTGGATGGATCCAAATCAGGCAAATTTGACAAACAGAATTGTGGATTATTTATTTTAGCCTTAATACAGCTGCTTCTGTAGTGGAGCTATGGGCGGCGGGGGTGGGGAGTGGGTTGAGCAACACTGCCTAATAGTTTCAAGCAGGACGTGAGGAACAGTCTATCTTAAGCGGAAATAGTTGGCTCCCAGTTCCAGTCCCTAGCACTGTTGCTATTGGTGGATATGGCCAATACTGGTGGTGTGAGTCTGTAACCAAAACTCTTCCTATTTAACATGCTGGGATGTCCTTGGCCATATTGTTTCATGGGGCCTGGCAGCTTGCAAAATGCTTGCCTCTGCACAGAGAAAAATCAGAATGCAAACCAGGAAAAGACAGCGCGATAAAGCAGCATCTTAATACCCAGCCAGGAATTCAATCCTGTGGCAGCCCAGCCTCGCACGAAGCCATTTGTAATAAGAAAGAAATAAGCTGGCATGAGACGCATTGCCTGGTAATACTGTTTACAGGTCAAGACTTCTACATGGAGATTAACAGAGCTCTCCTGTGGCTCTTGGGTTAAAGCATCTCCTGATTCATAACATTAGGATACCATTTACCCATGGGTCTGTGTTACTCATCAGGAGAGAGCAATCAATTCGATTTTGTGTGTGTGTGTGTACCATATTAAACACTGGGGAGTGAAACGGGGGTATCGGCGGCAGTGTAATTGGACTGCACCGCTGAGATGGGCTCCATAATTGCCATGTATATTTTACATTCCGTGCGCAGGAGAGATCGATTCTGCCATTTAGTTCTTCAATTTGGGGTAAAAAGGAAAGTGGATTTTTTCCCCTCCCTGCTGATTCCATTGCTGCTTTATTTCACTTTGGTCAGTGTTGAAGGGCTCCAGGCTGGTTTCTTCAGCTGGGATAAATCAGATATGGTGTAAAAATTAGATTTAACTTGGAAAGGGACATGATGCCAGCTGCCAAAAATGGTCCTGGAATTTAGGGTGTTAATAAACCGCACAGGAAGCACTCTGCGAGTCGGTGAGCATGAGCGATTCATTCACCCATATGCTGGGAGTGCTGAACCTAAGAAAGGAATAAGGTTGGGTTTTCTGAACGAATGGGGCGGGTGTCGCAAACGGCTGTTGTGGTGTGTGCGGTGGTGGCAGATTCAAATGGTATCGAGCAAGCGACGGGGAGATAAAGCGTTGGGCGTGTGGACAGCTCTCCCCTTTCCTTTTCTGAACCGAGAGCGGTGATGATGAAGCCTGCGCCTGGCGCCCTGCAGAACCTTGTGGAGCCTGATGAAGCAAGAGAAGCCCTGCCTTGACCTGGCCGTGGACACAGACCTGCTGGTACATTTGAACTTATTTCTACATCCATTAGCAGAAGAAACCAGAGCAGAGGCTTTTGAGGACAAGAGTAAAATAATTAAACCCGAACATGCTTTGGCTGTAGCAAAGGTTATTTTAAAGAAGAGCAGAGGCTAAAATGTCAAGAACTTTTGCTTGTTCTGCCCAGTGTATTTTGTATCCGCTTTTGATATAGGCATGAACCTTACCTCTCAGTAAGTGTAGTTCAATGGATGTCATTGATCTTCAATGAATTACACTAGCTGAGAATGTGGTCTCATTGTAAAAAATGTCAAGACTCTTGTATTCCCATGTTTAGAAACAATATGTGAGCACTAAGCTTCATTTTTTTAGAAATGCATTTATCCTGCCATACCTTGTTTCATTGCCTGAAGTGAAATAATGGGGGAGGGAAGAAAAGAGAAACGTACACAGTAAGGTTAAAATTTGAATTTCCCTTCCATTCTATTAAAGTCTTTCCTCTTTTAATAATGTTAATCATAAGTGTAAATCACTGTACGGCAAATACTAGCTTAAACTGTTTAATCCTCTATTAAAGGTATTTTTATATAAAGAAAAAAAACCCATAAAAAAACACACGAAGAGGGTTGGAGGGGGGAGGAGGGGAGAATGTGCCCTAACGTGCCACAGAGAGGCAGAGAAGCCAGGCTCTTCCACTTTCCTTTGCTTCTCCTCAGACACTTTGGCAACTAAGGAAACTCAGCTCCCTCTCTTGTGAGCCCTGTGCAGTCATTTCAAGGCATAGATGGGGGTGGGGGGTGGGGGTGGGGGGTGCGAAGGGAGCTGATGGCGGGTGGAAATGCTGCAGAAAGAGAGGGATCTCAAGCACAAATCCACTTTGAGTTGATTCACACCCAAGCCAAACCCATCCCTGCTCTGTAGGGCGGCCACTGACAAGACATGGGGGGAGAGAATACAGGACATGGGGGGAGAAACAGCACAGTTGGCTCAGGGGTCCTTCCCCCCAGTCAGGGCTGAGCAACGAGCGTTGGGTGAGGGGTGGGGAAGGGGATGCAACGGTACTGGCAAAATTCCGGTCATGGGTGCATATTTAAAAATTCCACCCAGCTGGGGTTGGGCAGTGGATCAAAAAAAAGTGGTCATGGGCTGGAAAATCCAGACGCTATGGTAACCCTAGCACTTCCCGATGCTGCTGTTCCCACCTCAGAGTCATGAGATCATTAATTAATTAATTTATTTATTCTGACATATTTTTTATCCTGTACTCTCCTGTCAGTGGGAGCTTCAGGCAGCTCACAACACACACAAAAAGTCCAAAACATAAAATGCAAATACAATACATATAAATAGCAATATAAAAATAAATATAAACATTCAAAAATAAATCAATAATAGAAAACATCAGTGGAGCTAAAATACTCCCCCTTCCCTGCCCCCATCCCTAGTCTCCCTCACAGAACAACTGGCGGAACAGCCAGCTCTTACACTGTTGTTGGAAAGAGGGAAGATCCGGGGACAAGCAGAGCTCCTACAGGAGGGAGTTCCACAGCCTTGGTGCAGCCACCGAGAATGCCCTCCCCATAGTGGCCACCCGCAAAACTCGGGGGACATCAAGAAAGGCATCCCTGGTCGACCACAGGGGCTGCTCTAGGGCCTGGGGGTGTGTGAGGTGGTCCTGCACGTAGGCGGGACCCAGGTCGTGTAGGGCTTTATAGGTCAAAACCAACGCCTTGAATCGGGCCTGGAAGACTATAGGCAGCCAGTGCAGAGAACGGAGCCCTGGTGTTATGTACTCATGACGACCCGTCCCTGTGAGGAGAAGGACCGCTGTGTTCTGCACCAGCTGCAGTCACCGATCATCACCAAGGGTAGCCCTGTGTAGAATGCATTGCAGTAGTCCAGTCTTGAGGTGATGAAAGGATGGGTGATGGTAGCCAGATTGGAGTCCAAGACATATGACTGCAGCCGACGCACCAGATGTAATTGGCAAAAGGCACTCCTCACCATAGCGTCCACCTGGACATCCAGGTGGAACTGTGAATCAAGGACCATATCCAGACTACGAACGTGGGGGACCAATGGGGTCGAACTCTGTCAGTGATGGGGGCTACAACACCCTCACCCCCTCCCACCAGCATCACCTCCATCTTGTCGGGATTCAGCTCCAGATGGCTCGCCCTCATCCAGTCCCCCACCACCGGAGCACCAGTACTGGTGCTCCACCAGTACTGGTGCTCCAGCAGTGACTGCACCACCGGACTCTCCTCCTCCTGCTGGTGACCCCGCTTGGCTGGGGCAGGCTCAGGCAGGGAACAACTTCCCCTGGGTAGTAGCAGGGTCTCACCACCTTCCTCCAGGCCAGCTCCATATTTCTGAGGCTGTAGTTTGTGTGTGTGTGTGTGTGTGTGCCAGCACAGCGGTGCCATCCCTGATGCTGGTGGAGGTCCCTGGGGGGCATCGCCCTCAGCCCCTGCCAGGTCCTTGGGGCCCTTGAGGCCACTTGGGCTCCACTTGCCACAGAGCCCCTTGTAGGTGAAGACTGAGTGTGTGCCAGGACCTGGGCACAGGGAGACACCCCCCGGACCGTTGGCCTGGGAGAGCGAGCTGGTTCAAGAGAGCTGGCTGCCAGAGGGGAATGGGTCAGAGAACCAGGATGCAAAAGGAATGGGGGGGGGGGGGAGGTTATCTCCCTGGCTCAGGTCCCAGTGCCAGCCTGAGCCACCCCAGCCAGTTCTGACCCAGAGGCAGACTCCCTTCCAGCCCTGACTATGGCTGGACAGTGGTGGTGGTGGTGGGCTCGTAGGCATTAGGGACACCTGGTCCAGCTGTGCCTCCACTGATGGCAACACTCTAGGTGGTGTTGCTGGGGCCCTGAGAGCCGTGCCCTGTGGGGTTCTTGCTGAGGGATGAGGAGCCACCCCCACAGTCTGAGTCCTCAATATTTCCCTTGCTCCGCCAATCATCCCAGCTGCCCGAGCAGCCACTCCAGCCAGTGACAACCCAGTTTCTCCTCTTCCTCCCCGGGGTCCCCCCTGCTGCCGCAGCTGCTCCTCCCCCTCCCCAGGGTCTTCTCCAGCAGCTGACAGGCAGGTAGCCGGGGCATGCCCCCACCCTCCACTGCTCCAAAAGATGACAGGTGGCAGCTGCTCCCCCTGGGCCCGATTCTTGCTGGCACTGTGCCCTTGTCCATGGTGCTGGAGAACCTGCTGGGCCAAACACATGGGAGCCGGCCCCATGGGCTGCCGTTGCCCTGGGTTTACCTGGATGTGTCTGCAAGGCATGCTCTACATTTCCTGGCTTGACGTCGTATGGAGTCTCCCTGGGGTGGCCCCAGGGCGAACATCTGGTGGCACCGAGTAGATGAAGAGGTGAATCCAGGGCAATTGAGGGCAAATGTGGGGCAGCGTCTTGTCTGCAAGCACCCTTCGATATAGGCATGAACCTTACCTCTCAGTAAGTGTAGTTCGATGGATGTCATTGATCTTCGCTGAATTACACTAGCTAAGAATGTGGTCTCATTGTAAAAAATGTCAAGACTCTTGTATTCCCATGTTCAGAAACATGCATGATGGATGAGTAATGGCTGTGGAGGCACTTGTCCAGAACCACCCTAATAGACAGCCATGAAAACACCCACTTGTGGGGGGTTATAGTATTTTGTTAATACCCTTAGACACCAAGCTGCCTTCTCCCTGGGCACAATTAGGTACTGTGACAGCTCAGACCTGTTATTAATGCTGAGCGTTAATTGCAAGGTGTGTCTGAAACACAGGCCTTTCCTGACAAGGGGGTGATGATGATGCAGAGGCATAGGCTAGCGGCCAGTGGGAAATTCATAGCAGAGCACTGTGGCTTCAAAAGCTGGCGTTTGCTGATATGAATTTGAAAATGGCTGATGTCTAAGGGGAGCCTAGGCAGTAGGCAGAGATGGCAGCTAATGCTAAAGTGGGTGGGGAGCTGGATATGGAATTTGTCTCATGGAATTAGATACCAAGCTAAGAATTTGGCAGGGCTCTCACTATAGAGTGCGGGCAGAAGCCCTTTTTACATGGACTGCCACTGGGGTGGTGGTGGTTCATGTGCACGCCACTGTGGGGGATGACGTGGGGGTGCAGGTGCAGATGGGCGCACACCCATCCCCCATGGATCTCCATGCATGGAACAACCCGCATCTTTGAGTGGAATCAGCCCCAACGAAATTTAAAAATGCTTTCTGAAAAAACGGGTTGAGCTTTCATTCTGAAAAGGACACTGTGTTTTCTTTTAGGGCATAGAGTGACACCTCTATGACACGCAGAATGAAAGAGAAGGGAGGCAAGAAGAGGAAAGTGTGCTTGCGTGGGAAGAGAAAATGTGTGCGTGAGAGAAAGGAACAATGTGTGTGTGAGGGGAAGAGGTGTGTGGGTGTGTGGGGGGGAGAGAGAATGTGCATGTGTGTGGGGGAGAGAAAGGGGGAGAAGAGAGAGGGCAAGTGTGTGTGAGGTGGAAGAATAAGGATGGTGGGGGTGGAAAATGAATGCATGTAGAAGAGAGAGATGGGTGGGAGGAGAGACTGGCCATGAATGTGTGGGGCAGGTCATGATTAGGATCGAGGCTGGCAGGCATGGTTTAGGGTTGGGGTCAATTGAGGCCCAGCCGTAGAACTAGGGTTGGGGCCAGGAAAGGATTCAATGTGACTAGTTGGTAACCTTGGACAAAGCTTAGGGTTGGGACTGGTTGGATGGTTTTGAGCTAGAATCATGCTATAGGCCAGATCCTGGAATGTAGCTCGGCTTAGCTTGTGGGTTGGGCTGGGGTAGGTGTGAAGTTACCCGGTACCTGTCCGAGATGTGGGCACTCACACTCTGTCTAGCTCTGGACACTGAAGCGTTTACTTAAGAGCTAGTTGGATGCTCACTCACTAATTTGCCTTGTCTGCAGGATTAATAGACCTTCAGGAAGTGAGTGTAAATTGTGCCGGTCTGCCCCTTCCTCAAGGAGCTTGGAGTGCTTGCCAATTATCGCCCAGTCTCCAATATGCCTTTCTTAGGGAAGGGGAATGAGAAAGCTGCAGCAGTGCAGCTGCAGAGGCACCTGGACTCCCACAATATCTTGATCAAATTCCAGTTGGGATTCCAGCTTTCTGCTGCTGCTGCAGCCAGCCCCACAGTCACTCCAGTTGCACAAGCAGCCATTCCTGCCAGGGACATCCTGCTCCTCCTCCCCTGGGTCCCCTCTGCTGCTGCAGCTGCTCCTTCCCCTCCCTGGGTCTGCTCCAACGGCTGACAGACGCCACCCACCTCTGCTGTTCTGATAGATTGCACTTGTCAGGGTGCAGAGGAGTGCCACAGAAATACAATTAATTATTTATAACAACAAGAACAATACTACTACTACTACTGCTACTACTACTAAATAACCTCTCAGAAATGGGGAGGCTAAAGTGCTACTGATGGGACAAAGCAGCATGTGTCATCCAGAGTTGCCAATGCAGCAGAGTAAGCTGCCCTCACTCTGCAAATCCCCGGCCCATGGTAAATCCATTAGTGATGGTGGAAAATTAGTTTGGAAAACCTGTGATCAGAGCAAATCACATCCCTTTGGAGCCCTGGGAACTTGCTGCTGCTGACAAGCCTTCAGCTGCTCAATGAACCGAGGGGTTAATTAGAGTCAGGGAAATGTAGTCAAAGAACGGTGTACTAATTGCGCAAAGTACAGCAGATGGCAGCATTGGCCTATTTTCCTAGCAAGACAGCATGTGCTACGGCAAGCATTGCGGCTTGGCCTGTGCTCTCTGTGACCACTGCGGGGTGAGGAGAAGCTGTGCATTGCAAACCAACACCTCCTGTTCTCGCTTACTCTTTCTACCCTGGATGAAGTTAGCCACCTGTTCAGGGACTTTCATAGTTGCAAAAATTTGCTGCATTTTCAAATTGGCTGGGTATCTAACCCTACACCATGGGTTTCCGTGATGCTTTCAAAAAAATCTCTCTTCTATCTGGCTTCCTAGGGGGTCAGTTTTTACAAAAAACCTCAGCTCCCATTTCCCATGCATGCTGAGCCCTTCAGGAAATCTAGCTGCTGCTGATACAAACGTGCCACATGCACACATTCCCAGTGCATAAAGAGGGACAGAAGCTCTCCTGCCAATAATTCCATTTAGGCCATTTTAAAATGGCGCCGCCGGGTGGGGGTGCATGGGCACACCGGTGCGTGCACGGTGGGTGGGCAGGGCATGTATACGGCTGCACACACATCCCTGCTCACCCCCCACCCATCCCCACGCATGGAGCAACCTCTGTTTCCTCCGGTTGCTCTATACGTGGGGATGAGTGAGGGGTGAGCAGGGATGTGTGTTAGGTGGGAGCGTGCAGGCACCCGCACTCACTGTGCATGCCCACGCCATGTCCTTCGCACGGGCCTCTCCCACTCATAAACACGCAGATTTCTGTGGCCTGTGTAAAAAGGGCCTCAGTTTCTCGTCATTCCATCGTCTCCTCATTGTCTTCTCAAGTACTTTTCCTGGGAGGCAGCCAAGAAAGAGGTGCCTGAGGCTTGACTACTGGGATTTTTGTGTCTCTCCTCTGAAAGAGGGACTTTGACCCCATGAAAGAGGGACAGTGGGATTCAGCAACTAAAGAGGGAATGTCCTTTCTAGATTGAGACTGTTGGGGATATGCACAAGGTGTAAGAGGAGGGGGAATGGACGGGACACACCCCTTATGGCGGTGATTATGGTCTTTTAAGTCTGGGATTTTGCATAATGCAAACAGCATTGGGGTAGCACTTCCTCCCAGCCAAGCCACACTGGCTAGCGAGCTTGTGGTATGGGTTTCCTTCAGGGCATGTGGGAGGTGTAGGGGGGACACTGGTGAACTGTCAAAGCTGTTCTAGTGACATGATGCATATTTACACACAACTTTAGATCCAGCTCCTTGAGTTAAGTGGAGCTCAGATTCTGAGGGATGGGGCGGTTTTCCATAACGGAACTAGAATACTAAATAACATCCAGGGAAAGCAATTCATGTATGGATAGAAGGCACTTAAAGTGTGTTCAGTACAAACGCAGATTATATCACAGTCTGGGAAGTGCAGGTAGGAGGTCTGGGCATTTTTAAATGAGACTTCGTTTCTGCTGGGAGTGGTGGTGTTAGATGTTCACCCCCGCTGCCGGAGGTTGGCCATGTACCGTTGGAAACAGTAAGCGTGGGGGAACTTGTACATGCTTGGAGATCTGGACATGTAAACCCCAATATCAAGGTTTTACAAGGCCGAATTGCCAAGCAAGTGCGAATTCCCTGGTGCCTACTGTTTCCAATGGTGCCTGACTGCTTCTGGTAGCAGGGGTGAACATCTAACACCCCACATGAGTTTTTCTCTACTGGACTCAGAAGTCCGGGAGAAACAAGTTCTCATCTAAAAATGCCCCTTAGAACCATAGACTCTGGGTATTTTTAGACAAGCACCCCCCATCCATTACCCACCCATCACCCACCTATCATGCATGTTGCAGGGCTGCATAGGGCACCAATGTGGCCCTACAACATGCATGCTGGTGATGGGTAGGGAGACGCTTGTCTAAAATTACCCTCTGACCTCTACCTTAAGGGTGGATGTGTACAAAAGATGTTTTCAGACAAGCACCTCCCCACATGTTACCCATGCATTATCCATTGGCTACCCATGGCAACCAGTGGGTAATGTGCGGGTAAAGACTGGGTAATGGGGGGAAAGGTGCTTGCCTGAGAACACCCAAAGTATAGGTTGATGAGCAAACTTCACAAGGGGCCATGACCTCGGCTCACGTCTCTGTTTCAGACAGACAAGTGGCTGCATGCACAGAGGAGGAGGCAAGTGTGAAGTGTGTTCCAAGATAACAGGCAAATAGATGTGAAGTGAGTGCGATGGGATGGATTGATCCATGTTTGCCCAGTTGCTTTCCGAGAAACGTCCAGTAATGGCCACTGTTAGAGAGGGGTACCGAGATGACTTGGCCAATGGCCTGGTGAAGCCTGATGGTGGCCATAGCGGCTTGCTCCGGAGCAGCTCCACTGAATTCCTGTGGGCCATGCCAGAGGAAGTGGTCTGTAGACTGTGGCCTGTGTTAACAAATTTCATTTCAACGAGGAATAATGCTGTTGTGTCAGAACTGCTGGGGAGTGACATGGACACATGTAGGAAGAGCCCAGAGCTCCTTCTCTTCTCTTCTCTCTCTCTCTCTCTCTCTCTCTCTCTCTCTCTCTCTCTCTCTCTCTCTCTCAAAAGATACTCCATCCCTTTGCTCAGGTTGCCTTTAAAGTATCACCTAACTCCATAACGACAGTGTCGCTGCAGTTTAATTTATTGGCTCAGTGCACACACCCCAGGTAGAACCGGTGTGAGAGGAGCAGATAGACGCATAATGGGATGCTGTAATCTCCTCACAAAGAGAGTCGCGTGTGCCCAACGGGGAGCTGCTCTGCTAATGCCAGCGTGTGTTGGAGTGCTAATCCTTGTGTTATCATCCATATAATACAATTAGTACAGTGCGATCAGGGCATTAATGATGTCAGGGTGCGTTTGCGCGCGAGCTTCATGGAATGATCGGACCGCCGTAATGATTAGCTTTTGGTGTAGGGTTTGCTGACGGCTGGGGACTGAAGGACTCCATAAAAGTAAACCACAAGCCTGTGCTCAGTGGCTTCAGCCTTTAGGCTTACCTGACTTTGTTTCCTGGATCCCTAGAGGGATGGTGACAGGGCGAGGAATTTTTATGAATGACCGGTGTGCTTAGTGTGTGTGCTCCTCAACCGCTTCCTTTTATCCAGGCCTGTAGCAAAGAGGCATTCGGGGGGAGGGGGGGAAGAGGGGGGGAGATTGTTTCCCTGTGACAGAAGAATCTCCTTTAAGGGGGCCTGCTCATCAGCTTGAGCCGCTCCATCTCTGAGGGCTGTAATAACAGCACATTCCAGAATTCTTGACGTCGGTCGCAGGAGGCCAAGCAGGAAGAACTCCCAGATTGGTTTCAGTACTGGGGTTGGGCAAGGAAGGCTGGAAGGAAGCGGTTCTGATCCTCAGGCTCGCCTTGCTGTTCTGTGACCTCCAGAAAGATGGAGAAGGGCTCTGAGGACAGCAAAAGAATCAAGGGCCTCCCCCCAAACCCCACAAATGCCTGGCTAGGAGCCTTGAAGAGCTGATCATCACTGGACCTTGAGCTTATAGAGAAGCCTCTCCACCCCCCAGAGTGTGGAGGCCTGTTGCCAGTCACAAAGGAGGACAGGTAGAGCTGCTTATACTGTTGGCTTGACCATGTTGCCTTTATGTTTGTGGGGTGCTTACAAATGGAAGCTATTGATTTATTAAGGAATTCTTAAAGAAAGGGACCTCGTAATTTGATCCCCATTGGCTCGGTATGTATCTTTGAGAGGGCTGGTTCCTGTAGCCACTTACCCCTTGGAAGTGGAAGCCCAAGCTCTCCTGTAAATCAACTCCTCTCCTCCTCATTGGAAATAAGACATGCTCCTGGATTTCATCCTCATTATTTTAGTCTGAAGAAATTGCCCCCACCATTGTGCAGTCCCCCCATCTGTGCCAATATCCTAGCTATCGGTCTCCTTTTATTGCATCTTTTGTGGGCCTTTCATGCCAACTGTCCATTGGGATGGTGGCAGGTGGTGTTTCTTTTGGGTAGTGGTCAGGGGAGAGAAGAACACACTATAAAATTTAGACAAGCAAAAAGAAGTAGAAGCAAAAGAGGGGGAGAAGGCATTGAAAGTAGAGCATTTAAAGTGGAATATTGCATATCTTGCTGTCATACAGCGATTTTTGAGAGTAGGTATTAGCCCAAATCCACCTTGTTGTGGGCGAGCAGAACATGCAGAGACATGATTGGAGTTAACAGGGGACACAGCTTGAACAGAAATTTGCTAATTAGCTACAGAGCACAACAAGGGGCAGCCCCCCCAAACACAGGCCCTTTTCTAATGGGCACGGGACGGGTGTGTGTGGGGATGGGTGGGCGGTGTGGAGGATGGGCAGTGCATGGGGGTGCGTTCCCATGGACCTCCATCCAGCTCCACCCACCTTCACGCATGGAGCATCCAGCGTTGGCGCTCGTTGTTCCATGCGTGGGTGATGGGTGGAGGTGGGTGGAGCATGGGAACGCGCACGTGCCACCACCCACCGGCTGTGGCATTCCCACGGACGTCCACTCATCCCCTCTGCACCTTCCATAGTGTTCAAATGGATGCCTTCCCCCCCCCACACACACCTGCACACGTGGGTGTGGGAGGAGGGCATTCATTTGAAAAGGGCCACAGTCCCATTCAGCAAAACCAAACTATCAGGTCTTCCCTCCCGGAACCGTGCCTCTAGGTGACCCCACTCCAAGTGAAATGCCCAGTCAATTAGTGCCAAGCACCTTCAAATAAGCAGCAGATGGCCAAGACTGTCACCCAGCCCCTTTTGACGGGCCACTGTCTCCTCCATCTCCTAGGCGGGCGAGGCCCGCATGGTGTGCAGGGCAGTGACCCCAGAAATGCCATTCATCCCCAAGTCTCCTGCCTGCTGTCACTAGGCAGCCCAGATTCAGACCAGGCAGCACTGGGTAAAGCTGCCTACAAACCCTCACATGCAATTTGTCTCCATCACTTTGCTTGCTCCTTCCTCTGGGTTGCTGAAATGGGTCACCTGCTGTGGCCCAAACTTGAATTAACCGGCCAAATGATTGAGTGTGCCAAGAAAGGCCCTCCTGCTTGACTACTGCGAGGAAGGTGAAAAAACCTCCCCACCTCCGGCCAGTTTCGGTAGAGTAGGAAAAAAACCCTTCCCAGCCCCTCCAACATGGTGACTAATAGAGGCCTGCAGTGGATTCATGGAAGATGCCTACCCATATCCCATGCCTGTATCATTTCATTGTGTGGGAGGGATGGAAGCTGCTACCCCAGCTGTCAACTGTTCTCCTGTATCATGGCTGGGAACCCGGAGGGGAGAAGCAACTGCTGGAGGCGGCATGCACACCCCAGTCATGCAAGTAGGATGGCCAGTCATGCAGGTAGGGGTGGCTAGATATCCAAATTTTAGAGGACAATTATGGGAAATACAGGTTGCAGGGCTGCCTTGGAGCCATTCTACATGCAGGCCAAATGCCCACAAAAACAGGTGTGGCCGCACCTGACCCCACTTGCCCCGTCTGCCCTCCTGATGTCCTCCCTCCTCCCCTGCCTCTCATCCACACCATCCCACCGAATTGGAGGGGAGTGGGAGAGGCAGGTCCATGAGCCTCTCCCCCATCCAGACAAACCACCCCCTCCTTTACAAGGGAAGGAGCCTTTTGGGTGTTGTGAACACTTGATTATCAAAGGGACAGAGGACAGCATGGACAGCCCTGGAGCCTCAAGTCCCAAATATACTTGCAGAACAAGCTCCTCCTCGGTGGATGGCTCCAGCTCTCCAGCCTGGCATGGTAGGGAGAGTGGGACCAAGGACGAGGAGGGAATGTGAGGAGTGAAGGGGAGGGAACCAACCAAGGTCCCCAGGCCCCTGAGAACAGTCATGCCTGCAGGCTGCACCTGCCCCCACTAGGTGGGCGTCGGGCCATCGGGCTGGTGGCCATGCAGTCCTCCTGGGGAATGGTGCGGGGGGGGGGACATGGCTCCACCCACAGCCATGCCCCCCCCGAAAATTGTTGCTCTGCTGCCTTGGAGGGGGAGCAACTGAACAGAGCAGCAGGAAGGGGAGTCACCAAGGTACCGAAGGGTCAGGGCAGAACGGGCAAAGATGGGTTAGTGGGGCTGGCATGGCCTCGGTGACTCTAGATGGCAGGTTCTCTGTTCAACCGGGCTGCACCAGCTGCACACCTGCTCCAAGCAGGCATAAGTTGACACTGGCACAGCATGTTGGTTTACTGCAGGGGGGCTGGTGGACTGTCCCACCGTGGGGTTACCACAGGGCAGTGTCCTCTGTCCCATGGGGCTCACCCAGCAGGTCAGGCACCCCTTGCAATGCTGGCAGAGGGGGCGTGGCCTTCACGGATGTGGAGGGGGTGTGGTCATCTGGCCAGTGGAACTCTGCGTCCGCCTGCACACCCGTGCCTCCTTCCCCTTGCGGTTCCTTGGCCCTGCACCAGTGCGAGGCCCCTTGAGCTGGCGTTGGACTTTAGCTGGATTGCAGTCTGAGTGTTTACCATTTACTATGGCTTGAACTACAGAGCCAGGCCTTGTAGCTGGCCTGTAACTGATTCACAGAGAATCGGTGGGAGATGGATCATTTACCCACACACATCCTGAGGGCCGCACACAGAGTCAATGTCTGTCCATTGTGGGGCCAGCTCCTCTGCTGAATTGCTTCAGCCTCATCCAAGCGTAACTATACATCCAGCCTGAGGCTGATCTTGTCAGAGGCCATTGCAGGAAAGGAACATCTGCAGGTGGTTGCCCTGCTTGCCATCCTGGCAGGTGGCCGTATCTATTACCACAACCACTTGGCGATAACCTTTCCCTGACATTCCTTCCCACAGTTGGGACTGGATGACTGGCACCTGCTAGCCTCTCTGAGCTTTAAGCCGATGCTTAAAGGAAATGCCTAGCAGTGTGCGGTCCAGGGAGGGGGCTAATCCTGCAAAGAATCCCCTTCTGGCAGGCAGATCACGGACGACTCAGGGATTAGACAGAGGAAGCAGCAGCAGGTTTCAGTTTGGTTCTCTCAGCCTTGGGAGACCATGCTGTTCTCCTGGTAATGTTGTTTTAATACGAAAATTGCAGCCTAATCCAGCTAACTTCCCTCCAACAGGACGTATCCTCCAGCCTTCCTCTGCCTCTGGTGACAGCCAAAAGCAGACACACAATTCCCCTTTGTCTTTATGTTTAGACAAGTGTGGCTGATAGGGTTCTTACTGGAGCTCTGAAGAGCAGGTTTCTGGTCCCAGTTGTGATGCTGGGTGACATTTGAATTGCTCTTCTCTGCTTAAGTTTCTCCACTTAAATGGGGCTAATGTTGCACATGTTGAGATTTGCAGCAGAAAAGTGCCCTCTGAGAGCTAAAGAGTATTAGGTCATTAAAACGACACTTTCTCTGGCACCTGGGATTCTAATAATAATAATAATAATAATAATAATACATTTATATAGTGCCCCCGTCAAATTGTGCTTGGGATGCTTCAACATCAGCACAATAAAATACAATAAAACATCTTAAAATCCATGCAAAATCCATTTAAAACAGTTTAAATGAGAAAGATAAACAGAGAGGGGAAAAAATATACATTCGGGGGAACCAGCAGTGACTCCTCTAAAAGCATCAAGAGAATAGAAAAGTCTTCCGGTGTTTTTTGAAGGTGAGAAAGATGGAACTGAGATGGATGTCCCAAGTGAGTGAGTTCCACACTGAGGGGACAACCACAGCAAAGGCCTGCTCCTTTGATGACCTAAGGCACAATGGAGGCTTCCCAAACAACATGTGGTATCTGAGCACAGCCAGCCAGCAGGGCAAGGGTCCAGGGGCAGGTCTCAACTATAGCCAGGGCCTATACCATTCACGGTCCCCTATGCTCCATCATGATCCCCGCGGTCAGCCTAGAGCGCCCTCTTGAAGGTACCTTCTGCTCATACAGCAAAGGTGTGCAGACAGACATCCTTGGTTGCTGTCCCAGTATTGTGGAACTCCCTTCCCCTGGAGGTTCATCAAAACCTGAGTCTGAGAGTTTTTTTGGAGGCAATGTAAGATGGTTTTTTTTGGCCAAACATTTGGCAGAAGGGCATAGGTTGTGGTGGGTGAGAGTTTCTAGTGGATTTTTATATATTTTTATGTACTTCTCTTTTTTAAAATATGGTTTTTATGTTGTAACCCACCCTGAGTTGTAGAGGAAGGTGGGATAAACAGTAAATTTAAATAAAATTTCATAATCAAAAAACCTCTGGTTTACAAGAAGAGTTAAGGCTCTTGCAAATTCAATCATGCACTAAAAAGCATGGAAATTACAAGTTAAGGCTCCCACCTTAACTTCCATGCCATGTTAGCAGTAAAGACATTGTACAGTCTCACATATTGTGCTCACTTACAACTTAGACTCCATACACCCACACTTTGCCTTAACCTTTCAGCCCCAATTCTCTTCCTCTTTGCAGGTTGGGGGCAACAATGAAGCTGGGGACAGAAGGGTGTGAGCTGGCCCCTCACCCCCTCTGTTTCCTCTTTAAGAAAGAAAGAACTTAGGAGTTCTGGCTTGCACCCCTTCTCCCCCTCTAATTTACTTGGTCCCAGCCCTATAACAGAGAACTCAGGACTCCTGGCTTCCAGCCTCTCCACCCCACTCTAATCCGGTAGGCTGCACTCCCTTCACAGGCAACTCAATAGTCCTGGCTCCGAGCCTGTTCTCCTCTCCCCTGCTCTCAACCTTGTAACAGACAACCCAGGAGTCCTGGGTCCAAGTCGCCCCTCTAGCCCTGTAGCCCCCACTCCTCTTACAGAGAACTCAAAAGTCTTGGGAAATACAATGTTTGTCTGGATGTGTCATATGGAACAGAACTGTGAGTGTGGAATGACAAAACAGGAGAGGAAATGGAATAACAAGGAGGGAGGCTATTGGGAGTCAAAGGATAAGGAGTCAGCTATGGTAAGTGGGTAAAATGATAGGACTGCTCCCCCTGGTATCCCAATAATCTTCTGAATCAGTTATTTCACTCAGAACCTTGTTATTGTATCTATTTCGAATTCCTTCTGTCATTCAACCCACTTACTTAATCCTGCACATTCTTTGTATTTTTCACTGTCATTCCAGGCATTCCACTTACTGCATCTGGTGCCTTCCTCATCATTTCACACCCTCTTGCCTTCTCTGCCTTCCCTATGTACTCCCAAAGATGCAACTGTGTTGTATAATTTCACAGTTACTTAATTGGATGTTGGAAAGACAATAGTATTTATTTAGTAATTATTAGCACTGCTGTTGCCTCCATTCCTTCCAATGGCCATTCCATTTTATTAATTTCAATGCATACCCTACATAGTTTTAATTAAACATTTGTATACAACTCTACCCAGCTTCACTGTGCTCTGGGAGGGCAGTGGAGACTAGTGGGTAAGAGGGACAGTTGTGAGCCATTAGTCAGCTGTCCCATTCTCCCCAACTGAAATGAAAGGATAGAGAGAAAGGAGGGGATGAGGGGCCAGCTCATGCGCTCCTGTCCCCAGCTTCAGTGTTGCCCCCAACCCTGCAAAGAGGAAGAGAATTGGGGCTGAAAGACGAAGGCAAAGTGTGGGTGCATAGAGCCTAAGTTGTAAGTTAGCACAATATATGAGACTGTACAATGTCTTTACTGCTAACACGGCATGGAAGTTAAGGCGGGAGCCTTAACTTGCAATTTCCATGCTTTTTAGTGCATGATTGAATTTTCAAGAGCCTTAACTCTTCTTGTAAACCGGAGGTTTTTTGAGTATGGAATATCCAAGTTTTTTGTTAAATACAATGCAATGGAGAAAATTTGTCCTGCTGCCACAGTAGTATGCTTAGCAGCATAACCACTATGGGAGCAGGCCTTAGGGGAGGCTAAGGTGGAAGAGCTCCTCCTTTCAGTTTAGAAGGTTGTTACGTCCTTCAAATAGCAAGCAAGGCAAAGTTGGATTTATACTGGTAGCTCCCTGTTTTACTAAGAATTCAACAACTTTGGTTCGGTTTAAGAATTGCAAACTTCCAAAAACTGCTCTCTGTGATCTCTCTAGATCGTGGGTTGTACAGGAGACTTCCACTCTACCGCCCACTGTTAGAGCTCTTTTCCTTGTGCAACACTGGCCATTCTGGTTTCTATAAGGACCTGCCCTTGTACAGGACCGCCTGGATGGTTCACTCCTTGTACAGGGCTCTCTGACTCTTCTGTGCCCATGTACAGGACGCTCCACCTGACATAATGCTGCCCATCCTGAAGCTCTCCCCATGTACGAAGCTCCCTCATTCAGTTCTCCTCTGTCCAGGACTCTCTCCCGGCACAATTATGGCCATTATTCTACAGCTCTCTGTCTCTACAAGACTCCCCCACTTTACTCCCCCTTAGACAGGGCTCCATTTCTTGTACAATGCTGCCCCCTCTGCAGAGTTCCACCTGTACTGGGTTCCATATTCTGTATCCCCAATAAAGCTGCTCCCTGTAAAGTGCTCCCCCTCTGCATGACTTCCACTATGGAAGCTATTTACAGAGGATCTGCCCCTACTCTCTCCCCTTAATGTCCCCCCCCCTTTGTGTATGCTCCCTCCCTCCCTGATCTCCCATAGGATTTCCCTCCCTGGACTGAAGCTCGCTTTTAGAGTCCTCCCAAGAGGACTACTCTTGCCACGCTGCCCCACAGGGCTGCTCTGCACAGGACCCCACCATCTCCCTGCCCCCCTCCTGCAGAATGCCCACTGTATCAGCCTAGACACCCGCTTATCCCTCATTCCTTTGTGGGGTTGGGAATGTTGGAGGGATAAGCGCTGAAAGAAGATTGATTCCATCGTGCCTGTAGCCTCCTGTCCCTGTTATAAACCTGTGCCCTCTTCCTGCACCATCCCAGGCAAACGCCAGTGCTCCAGCCCCAGCCATGCTCCTCCAGTGGGGCATCCCATAGAAGTTGCAGCCCAGACACCGCATATTGTTGGAGGGGGAAGGGCTGTCACTGAAATCCATGTGCTCTGTGTTTCTGGGTAGGTTTAGGGGGCAAGATCAGCCACCCCAAACATCACTGGGGGATTAGCTAGCTTTGTTGTTTAGTCATTTTGGTGTCCCTGGCCCCAAAACCGAGGCATCTGCTGTGCGGGATCAGATCAGATGACCTCAGCTCTCTCCCTTCCACAGACCTTTCTCTCCTCTCCCCACCGGATCAGCTCTAAACATGGCTCACCAGCCACTCACACTGCCCCCTGGGAGGTACAGTTCCCTCTTTTTCCCCAGTACTGATAGGCTCTAGCAAGCAGTGCCTGCTGGGAGTTGTAGTCCCCAGTATTCAAGACTGTTTGCTTTTAAACAGTCGCTGCATTACACATAGAATGTTTGCAAGCACTCCACACTCAGGATGATCTCCATAGGCTAACACTGAATTTTCAAGATGTCATAAGTTAAAAACTACTAACCGGATTTACAAAAAGTAAAACAGAAGGCAACCTCCTTGAATTTTCTAAAAGGCTTACACCTCTTCCCAGCCAACACAAACCCCCTTTCCTACTGAGATTGAGATGGTCTAACTTTTGAAAAAGCAGGCTTCAAAGTGCAGTTTTAAAACGGCGATATCTCAGCTGTTATCGAAACAATTTGGCTACAATTTGCAAAGCATGAACTGCTTACCCCAGTAATCCTCCACTACAAATGTCACTATCCTAACCTTAATCATGCCAATTGTATAGCAAATAGACTGTTGGGGCTTTATAATGGAGGGTGTAACACACCTTAAGTATTAGAGCGCTCCAGCGCTCTAATAATAATGGCCAGCAGTGCAAATGTATATTTATTTAATCTGCCTCTATAGGCACCCAATAGGAATTATCCTGTTGGGCTCTTCTTCTTGTGCCTACAAAGGAAGCCTATAGCTAGTTAGCACCTGCCACAGGCCATTTGAGGCCTACCTTGAGGTAATGAGCCTAGGTGTGGGCAGTTGAGGGTCAAGTGACTCAAAGCTTGGTATAAGAGAGTATGAGTTCCCAGCTAAAGGAGAGACTATCATGAAGAGAGCAAGGTTTGGGAGTTACCTCAGGGGACTGAAACTTGTCTCAAGGTTTCCCCAGCAGGACAGAAATGGCTGGAAGCTTGCTCGGGAGTTGGGGTGGAGGGTAGGTGAGGGTGACTGAGAACCAGGGAAGGAAGCTGCTGGACATGGAGAAAAGCTTTGAAAGTAGGACTGTAGTTTTGGGACACTGTTCATGTGAAAATCAAACCTGCACTAGGAGACAACAACTGCTGTAGTTTGGGGGCTTGCTCCTGCCACTACTTAGCACTGGTGCAGGGCAGATCCACCGCAGAATAGAAAAAGATGCAAAGAATATCCTAATGCTGCTATATAAATCCACGTGTGCAGTTCTGCGCATTCCATCTCAGAAAGGACATAGTAGAAAGAGCGCACAGCACAGAGAAGTGGAGTAGAAATGATCAAAGGCATGGAATGGCTTCTGTATGAAAAGAGGCTCTATAGATGCTCTTTAGCTTAGAGAATAGACAAGAGGGGGATATAATAGTGTTGTGAGAGGTGCAGAGCAACTAAATAGAGAGTTGATATTTACTCTTTCTCAAAATACTAGAACTAGGGGATGCCCTATGAAACTAGCTGGCAGTAGTTTTAAAACCAATGGGAAAAAAGCACTTCTTCACTTAGTGCACAATTAACTTGTGGAACTGCTTGCTAGAAAAATTTGGGAAAGCCAATAGCATAACTGGATTAAAAAAGAGATAACATAGCATTTACTCAAAGTTGATCAGGGGATCAGACCTCTTGACTGTCGTGGGTGGTTGGGATAAACAGCAGGAAATGGATCCCTCCATTATGACCTATATAGTGCACTTCTCTCAAGCAACCAGTGATGGCTGCTGTCAGAGACAGGATGACGGACTGGATAGACCATTGGTCGTCTGACCCAGTATTTCACTTTTAGTGTTTATTGTTAGAACACAAAACTCCTGATTAAGCTTTCAGGTTCCATTGAAGCTATGTAAATAAGGACTTTCTCTTGTTATTGTGCATAAGAACATAAGAAGTGCCATACTGAGTCAGACCAGTGGTCCATCAAGCCCAGCATCCTGTCCTCTGACAGTGACCAATCTCAATCACATGGGAGAAGAACCAACAGTCACAATGGGCAATCCATTCCCCGTTGTTCACTCCCAGCTCCCGACAGTAAGAAGTTAATCCCGTAAGCTACTTGATTAATAGCCATTAATGGACCTACAGAACTTATCCAGTCCTTTTTTAAACCCAGCTATGCTACTGACCTTGACAACGTCCTCTGGCAACAAATTCCATAAGTTAATTATGCATTGAGTGAAAAAGTACTTCCTTTTATTTGTTTAAAATATGCCGGCAGCTAGTTTCATGGAGTGTCCCCTAGTTCTAGTACTATTTGAGAGGGTAAATAACCATTCCCTATGAAGTCATTCCATACCACTCAAGCTTTTATAAACCTCTATCATGTCCCCTCTCGGTCTTCTCTTCTCTAAGCTGAAGAGACCCAGCTTGTCAAGCCTCTCTATGTACGGAAGTCGTTCCATACCCTTTATCATTCTCGTTGCCCTTCTCTGTATCTTTTCTAGTTCATCTATGTCTTTTTGAGATGGGGCGACCAGAACTACACACAATATTCCAGGTGTGGTCGCACCATCAATTTGTATAGTGACATTATGTCCTCCTCAGTTTTATTGTCTATCCCTTTGCGAATAACTGTTTGCTTTTTTGACTGCTGCTGCACACTGGGCTAAGAATTTCAGTGTATTATCCACAATCACTCCCAGATCCTTTTCCTGAGTGGTAACTCCTAGTTTAGTACCCAGAATTGTGTACTTATAATTTGGATTTCCCCCCCC
>QEPC01007999.1:1421874-1434172 GCA_003113815.1 Sphenodon punctatus
CAAGAGTCTTTTATGTGGGACCTTATCAAATGCTTTCTGGAAATCCAGGTACACTATATCTACCAAGTCTCCCTTGTCCACATGTTTATTTACACCCTCAAAGAATTCCAACAGATTAGTGAGACATGACTTACCTTTGCTAAATCCATGTTGACTCTTCCTCATTAAGCCTTGTTTATCAATATGCCCAGCGATTCTGTTCTTAATGATAGTTTCCACCATTTTGCCCAGCACAGACATCAAGCTTACTGGTCTGTAGTTTCCAGGATCACCTCTGGATCCCTTTTTAAATATCAGGGTTACATTTGTCACCCGCTAGTCCTCAGGTAGAGTGGCAGATTTTAGCGATAGATTACAAATTACTAACAGTAGGTCTGCAGTTTCATATTTGAGTTCCTTCAGAACTCTGGGGTAAATACCATCTGGTCCTGGTGATTTGTTAGTATTAGTTTATCAATTTGTTCTAGAACCTCCTCCAGAGTCACATTGATTTGTGACAGCTCTTCCAGTTCATCACCTACAAAATAAGGTTCCGGCGTCGGTATCTCCCCAACATCCTCTGCAGTGAAGGCTGAAGCAAAGAACTCATTCAGCTTCTCTGCAATGTCCTTTTCCTCCCTAAGCACCCCTTTCACCCCCTGGTCATTTAATAGCCCAACTGGTTCTCTAGCAGGCTTCCTGCTTCTGATGTACTTGAAAAAGTTTTTATTATTAGTTTTAGCATCTTTAGCAAGTTGCTCCTCAAATTCCTTTTTGGCCTGCTTTATTAACATTTACATCTTCTTTGGCAATGCTTATGCTCTTCCCTATTTACCTCATTGGGACTCTCTTTCCATTTTTTTAAAGATGCGTTTTTGGCTCTAATAGCCTCCTTCACCTCACCATTTAGCCACACAGGCAGACGTTTGGTCTTCTTCCTACCTTTTTTAATTTGTGGAATACATTTAATCTGAGCGTTCAAGATGGTGTTTTTAAATAGTCTCCACACTGCCTGTAGACATCTAATTCTTGCAACTGCCCCTTTAAGTTTCCCTCTAACTAGTTTCCTCATTTTTACATAGTTCGCATTTCTAAAGTTATATGTTACCGCAGTGGTTTTATTTGGCATTTTCCCTCCTGTGAGTATGTCAAATTTGATTATATTATGATCACTATTGCCCAGCAGCTCCAGCACCATTACCCCTCGCACTAAATCCTGCACTTTACTTAGGACTAGATCCAGAATGGCTCCTTCTCTTGTTGGTTCCAGGACAGCAGCTCCAGGAAGCAGTCATTTATGACATCTAGAAATTTTATCTCTGCATCCCGCCCTGAGGAGACATTCACCCAGTCAGTCAATAAGGGGGTAACTGAAATTGCCCATTATTATTGCGTTTCCGACTTCAGTAGCCTGTCTAATCTCTCTTAGCATTTCACAGTCCCGTCTCACTGTCCTGGTCAGGAGGACAATACTATAGGCCGACCGCTATACACGTCCCCGTTATACATGGAATTTCTATCCACAGAGATTCCATAGTACTGTTCGCTTCCTTTACAATATTAATCCTGCTTGACTCAATGTTGTCTCTTACATATAGCACCACCCCACCACCAGCTTGATCTACTCTGTCATTTCAATATATTTTGTATCCTGGTAATACCGTGTCCCATTGGTTGTCCTCATTCTCCCAGGTCTCTGAGATTCCTATTACATCTATATCCTCATTTAACGTAATACACTTTAATTCTCCCATCTTACTTTTTAAACTTCTAGCATTTATATATAGACATTTAAATGTATACCTTTTGTTTTTAATCTGTTTATTGTAAGTAACTGTTTTAGTTCTTTGGGGATCAATAGAGTTTGACTGTTGCAAACTGATTTCCACCTGAGCTCTCTGGGGATTTACCCTGTCTTTTATATTAGGATACTCTAATTCCCCTGAAATAACAGCATCTTTTGCAGCTGCCTCAGCCCGACCCACGTGCTGCTCAGTACCTGTTGACTTTCCCCCAGTTTTTAGTTTATAGACTGCTCTATCTCCTTTTTGAATGTTTAGTGCCAGCAGCCGGGTTCCCCTTTGGTTAAGGAGCCCATCCCAGCTCATTTGGATTGGTTTCAAAGGAGCTAAATTTGCCAAGCAGTGGCATGGCTACCATGGCTGCTTGAAAGTGTGCGATGAGTCGGCCATGCGTTCATTGAATGGGCCGTGGCAGCGCTTAGCCTGGGCTGTTCCTTAGGGATGGTCCTGAAGGGATGTTGCTACAGCCTGGGACAACATCTGGCAGCCCCTTTTATATGTGATGTTGGGCATGGATTAATCTGTACTATCCACTGAAGGAACACTCTGTAATCCATTATGATGACTCAACACTGAAAGATCACTCTGTAATCCATTATGGTGACTTGCTGACACTGATCAAAGCATGACCAGTGAAAACCTCATTGTGCCAGACCTTGTGCACAAATGTGCCCAGGGCATGAGGAAATGATGACTCCAATGACTTTAAACCAAAACTGAGTCAAAACTTTGCTACTAAATGAATTTATTATGTATTTATTTATTTATTGTGATGAAAATGTTTTCAAAATTTAGTTGCATTTACATACAAAGGGGCAAAACATTGACATTAGGAGAGCTGGTATTGAAAATTCAGAATTGTCCATGTCCAACATTTTAACACTATTTTTAACATTCTCAGTTTCAATGGGTGTTTTCAGATGTGACGAGATCACAGTGAACCACGCTGAATACCTACATGTGGTCACTGTGCCCTGCACGTCTGTTCAGCGGCTGCCAGATGTTTGCCACACTGAATACCCACATGGGGTCAATTTCAACCACGCTTCCTGGGCTACCGGCGGGGAAATCGGCTGAAGCATGGTGAAAGTGATTCCAGGCGGGCATAAAAAAAGAGTAACGTCTGGTCGGCTATCACGGCTCGGAATCCCCGGCAGGATTCCGGGCCGTGGTGAACTCGGCCAGACACTGCGGTGGCATTGGCCTTGCGCCCGCCCGCCTCCCCAGAGGGCGGGCGGCGGGGTGCGTGGAGGGGGCAGAGCCATGCGGCCGCACGTTGCGCCACGCGGCCCCGCCCCCTCCCCGATTCCCCCCCGGGATCCCCCGGCATGTCTGTTAGGGCATGATGGAGTCGTCCCGGCGGGGGATGAATACATTGATTTCATGATGGGGCCAACTGGCCCCATCACATCTGAAAACACCCAACGAGTAGTTTTAACATTCCCAGTTTTAAAATTGTAAAAAATGCCATTAAAAAAAAAACATTTTGAAGGTTGAAAATTTTCAAAATTTGCACAGAAGCAGAGTTAGAGCAACAGTTCCAGTGGTGTCATTTTCAGTAACATGCTGGAGGAAGGGCCATCGTGTATGTCCTGAAAGCTCATGTACTTTCACCAACAGGAGGAGGTCCAATAAAGAAAATTACCTGAATTACTTTGTCTCCATTGCTGATATTTGAAACCAACAGGGCAACCACATTCTCTCTCTTTCCAGATTTTCAGGTTTGTAATTTTGAAAACAACTTCGACTACTTTGGCAAAATGATAGAGTTGTTTTTGTCCAGGAACACTGTCCTCTAAAGATACACGTCAAGAGTGTTGTTGCTGTGATGATCCCAAATATAATAAAGACAAGAGACCAAGTAGCTCAGAGGATTCAGTGGATGGACCACATCTGTACAAGCCTTCTCCTCAAGCAAAAATATATTGGGTGGCAAATAAACAACAAAGCAACCAAAATGTATTTTCACATGTTGCTACTTAAGTGATAAAGCCCATGGTAAGCACCACGCGTTAAGTCACTACTGATTTGTTTGTGATGTCTGATCACTTCTACAACATGGCGAATTTGTGGTAATCTGCGGAGGAGGGTCCAGATGTTACAGAGGTCCCTGATATTGTCTACAAACCTCTTCCATGGATTTGGCACATGGTAGACATGATGTGTGAAAGGATCCAAAGTGTAAGCCACAAAATCTAGTAGTAAGAGATGGGAAAAAGAAATAATTTAGACAATTAGCACCCAAAAGTCAGGGTCCTAGAATTTGGGATGATGCTAGTTGTCATCTGCTTTCCTGATAGACCTTCTTGTCAGCTGCTCCACTGGTTTCTCTCTGGCAATCAGAAAGAGAATGGGGGGCTCATTGTCAGGAACACATCAGTCAGCAATCGATCAAAAATCCAAGTGCATACACACCTCCCTCCAGGCAGCATGTAGGTGCCATAAAATCTAACATGAGATTGAAGGGGGAAAAAAAAGACAGAGCTGTATTTCTGAGCACACCATAAGTTATGATTTTAAACTTCCCCCTGGGAATGGGGGAGCAGTTCAGAAAGGCTTCTCCATCGCACCGCAGAGCTCTGAGAACATCTGCATATGCATGTGGAAGCGGTCATCTTTCATCTGATTAGCATCTGCTGCTTTCGTTAGCACAAAATTAATCGTCCTCACCTTTGTCGAGAGTTACAGCTTGTACCCAGCCAAGAATGAATCTTAGCCAATTCATTAGAATGCCAGGCTGGGCTGCTGTTGGGGGGGAGGGGGAGGCCAAGGCAGTTCCAGCTGATAATGCACTGAGTGTGGCCCAGAGGCCAGGAATTGCAATGGATTGCAGTGTGATTGGCAAATTATTATTATTTATTATTATTATAATAATACCACCAGCATTGTACCTGGCACCACAAAATCAATAGTTATAGACAGGTTCCTACTACAGTATTGTAGCATACCTCCCAGCAGTCCCTATTTAGAAGACAGAGAGTCCCTCTTTGGGTGCTGAATCCCACTGTCTCTTTTCTGGGAGGTGGAGGGGGTCAAAGTTCCTCTTTTAGGAGAGGAAGACAACTGGTATTCAAGCCTTAGGCACCTTTTTTTCTGGTTGCCTTTCAGGAGAAGCTCTTGAGAGGACCAAGGGGGGATGATGAAATACCAAGAAACTAAGTGGAATGAGAAGCAGGAGAGTGTCCGTGGCCTCTTTTATGCACTGGGAATGTTGGGAGGAGGTGTGTGTGTGCAAGAATGCATTGTCAAAGATGTCTTCTCTCACATTTAAAATTTCCTGGAGGAGAGGACAATTGTGCCGTATCATTTTTCATGCATTCCTCCCTGCTTCGAATTTTGCCTCAGTGCTGCCATTGCTGCTGCTAGCGATCCCATAATACTATGCGGCTGTCCAATGTCTTTCCGAGAGGCTGGCAGGCAGGCAGACAAAAAGTGAGGAGTGTCCCTTTCCCCATTACGAGCGCAATGCACATGAGGAAGATGGCTTAACCTTACGTTTGCCGCCTCACACTTGCAGGTCATTTATCAAGACAGCTTGTGTTCTAATCTTTTTACACAATCAATCCAGCCCCCACACCTGCCAGTGAACCAGTTTAGGGCAGGTTTTTTGTCTCCTGTGAGTGTTCCCAAAGTGTGTGATGGATTTACTGAGGGGTAGGGCTTATTAGGTAAAAGGGTGAGGCTTGTCCCTCTTTGGCTGCTCAAAATGTCGGGAGTTATGACCCAGGGGCCAAGAATCGCAACATACTGAAGTGTGCTTGGTGTCCTATTGGGGGCAGGTCCATCTCCTTGGTGGCATGGTGCACTGGGTGGGGTGGAGGGCAGTTTTCCTTACCCTGCTTGCCCTCCATGGTTCCCCCAGAATCCTTATCTCCCTCTGTGGCTTGGGTCATGCAAATGAGGGGCCACGCCTCCTCACTGAACAGGGGGTGTGGACACTGGGTCAGGTGGGGTGGGACTGGCAAGTGAGGACCCAATGTGTGGATGCCAGAAGCTCTGTTTGTTGGAGATCCGACAATCAGCTCCAATTTCTCATATTCCCTACTATTTCTCTCACCATCTCTTCTCCAAACAAAAGAGCAAACTGATGGAGGTTAAAGGGAAAAAGTGATTGTTTCAATTCGGGATGAACCATTGCGAAGGAGGTGGGGCATGCTTCCTTGGTGCATTATATTACACCAATTAATTATTTAATTACATGCTGTCTGTTGCCATGATGGGAGATAATTAGAGGTAATTAGTTGTAAAAATTAAGGAGGTGGGAAGGCTGCCAGTTGGTTACGGGAGCAGAGGATGGTCGGACTGTGTTCCTGAGCCTGTTTTAGATTAGGGTTTTTGTCATCCTACAAGGTGGGCATGGAGGCTGAAGCAAGTATCGATAATCCCTTAAACTATGGGATAAGACAAGGGGTGTGTGTGTGTGCGTGTGTGCATGTGTGTAACTAATTATTCTGGGTTACACATACCCAGTTCAAATCCTGATAACTCTCAAAGGAGTAATTTTCATTCGTGAGCTGAGGAGAACACCCTGTCCCTGGTGTCCTCAACGCAGCCACACTGTCTCCTATGGGAATAATTTATAGTGAGGGACAAGTCTCACACGTTTTCTGTCCCCACAATTCCATGGATATGCGGGAGGTGCTTATGTGGGTCAGTATTCCTCACATATTTAGTCCAAAGTTACTTCTGAGTCTCAAGTGAATGTCTCTCACCCCCATCCTTACCCTGCTTGCCCTCCATGGTTCCACCAGAATCCTCATCTCCCGCTGAGGCTCCCCTTGAATTCACTGTCTCTGAGCCTCAGTTTCTCCAACACAGCTCAGAGACTCAGAAAGTCCAACTTGAGTCCCCCTTGCTAATGGTAGTTTATGCGCTCATTCACAGGCACAAGGAGAGTTGTGGGCCTGTGTTCCAAGAGTCCAGTTCTCCTTGTCAGCTGGGACACACCTTGGGTCCCACCTGTGGTCTCCTTGGTACACACCTGGGTCCCAAGAGTCCAGTTCTCCTTGTCAGCCAGAGTCCTTGGGACAGGGCTTTCCCCTTGGGGTCAGGCCTGGGATATGTGTTTCCCTTGCCTGTGTCCACTCTGGCCTTTTGGGAATACAGCTTTGGCCTTTTCTCTTCCCCTCTTGAGATTCAGGTTTGTATATTGTGACTGCCAGCCGCATAACTCTCTGCATTCCCTATTAGGATGGACCCTCTTGGGGTGCTGAATCCACTGTCCCTCTTTCAGGAGGGATACAAAATCCAGTATTTAAACCTCAGGCACCTCTTTCCTAGTTGCCTCTCAGGAAAAGTACCTGAGAGACCATGGGGAGATGAGAGAACGACAAGAAACTAAATGTAATGAGAAGCAGGAGAGATTCTGTCCCTCTTTATGGCACTTGGAATGTTGTGAGAGGTAAATGTGTAAGGGAGTGGAACCTATTTGCTGAGGGGTGGAGCTTATTGGCTAAAAGGGTGGGGCTTGTCCCTTTTGGCTGCTCAACATGTTGGGAGGTTTTAGGGGTGGGACACAGGGACTTTTTTTTCCATTTTGTTTTCCCCCCGGTTTTCAGATCAATGTTTTTTGGTTCTTTCTGTTTTGAATTACGGTTTTGTTTCATTCTCCATTGAAGTCAATGGGAAGGGGAATTGGACTGAAGAACCGAAACGGGGCTGGGACAGAAAAACTCCCATCCCTAACCCCACAACCCCATCACTTGGCACAGGAGATCCAACCTTTCCTGGGACCCACTACTGGCCTTGGAGGGTGGCAGTGGGGATCTGCATCCCTAACACCCCTACCCACCCATAAGGCCCGTCTTTATTCCCACCCCCCGGGCCCTGCTGGCTGGCATGTACTTACCAGTCCGGGACTCTGCACCGCAGGAGGGGGGGGCCCTCTGCTGGGCATGGCAATGGACTCCGCCCCCCTCATTTGCATGCGCTCCCATGCCGCCGTCAGACACTGCGGCAGCTGAGGCTCCAACACAGCATCCCGTTGCTGAGACAACCCGTATGGACGCCACCGACCCGGAACCGCTACCCTCCACCTCCCGGAATGCCAGAGCGTGACCGGAGCCTGTGCAGCATTCCGCATGGCTCCGGGCATGCCGGGGGGAGGGGGAAGGGCTTTAAAGCCTGGCGCTGGAGTTCACTCAGCACTGGTGATCAAAGTGGAGAGACTGGCCAAAGCTAAGTGTGCTACTGATTTTGTATGGTGATTGTGCTTAAACTGAGAATTGTGTCCTGTGTATACGTGTTCCCTTGTGTCCTATTCCCTCCCCCCCGAGTGTGAGTGAGTGAGTGCTAGGCAGCGTGAGTGGAGTGAGCAGCAGACCCCTTCTTCCCCTGGGGTTCCCCCGTTCCCCCTCTGGTGAGCAAAAGCCCTGCTCCTTACCCGTGGACCTGGCCCTTGTACCTGTCTCCCCCCACACCTCCAGCACGAGCATATTTCCCCCCTTGTTGCATGAGAGTGAGTCTCTGGAGCAGTGGTGTTAAGAGTGGGGCTAGATCCTCCGTTGCGAGCTCTGTGCCCGATGATGATAGATGCCTGATCTCTTTGAGATCTATAGGGCTACCACACTATCCTGATGGGCATTTTCCCTCCACGGGACCATTTCAGATCAGAGCCCTGAGTGGACGAGTGAGTGCGTACACCTCTTTCTCCTCCCTTTCTCCCCCCTCCCCTGTGAGAGCCTCGGAGGGTGGGGTGAGGAGTTGCCGTCTCTGCTGCTAGTCAGGTCTCCTCTGCTACTGGGCAGCCGAGTGGGGCCACTTCCATTGCCGGGAGGCCAGGCTGGGCTACCACTGCAGCCAGGCTACCTGGGTTGGACAGGGCTGCTTCCACTGCTAAGCGACTGCGCTGCAGCTGTTATGGTTGTGGGAGGCCTGCCGGCAGGTCTTCTTCCCAAAGCATGTTGCCGGAGCTCCTTGCTCCAGCAGTGCACATGCACACAATGGCTTCCTGCCGGGCCATTTTGTACATGGTTAGTCCTTTTTCTGCCGGCGCCATTTTGGAAAAGGGCAGCCTTTCTGCCCACTTGTAGAGCCATTTCACTTCCAGCAGTGGCGGTAGCCCTGCCCAGCAGTAGAGGGGACCTGGATGGCAGTGGAAATGGCAGCTCCTCACCCCCCATCCTCTGAGGCCTGGACGTGGCAGGCAGCAGGGCTCTGGGGGTGGGGGTAAAGATAGGCGGTGGGGGTGTTAGGGACACAGATCCCCACCCCCACACTCTGAGGTGGGTAGTAGGCTCTGGATAATGGGGATGGGGGAGGTTGGATCCTGGTTGCCCTTCCCGTTGAAGTCAATGGGAAGACACAGAACCATAAATCGGGAGCCACAATGGTTCAATTTTTGGACCCTTCAGTTTTAAATTGAAACAGCCCTTTTTGGACTGTTTCAGTTAAAACAAAAACTGAAGTTTATTTATTTTATTTATTAATTAAAAGATTTAATATCCCGCCCCTCCTGCCACAGGCAGTTCGGGGCAGCTTACAACAACATAGATTAACAATTATAAAACCATAAAATTATAAAAACATATCACTCCCCTCCCCATCCCTCTCCTCCCCCACCCTCTACCCATCTCCCCCGTCAAACGCCTGATGGAACAACCAACTCTTACAGCTTTTTCAAAAGGAGGGAAGGTCCGGGGCCAGATGCATCCCCGCCGGAAGGGAGTTCCACAGCCTTGGTGCAGCCACCGAGAATTCCCCCCCCTCTGGCCCCCCCGGAAGATTCGGGGGACCAAAAGAAGGGCCGCAGGGGCCCGATGATTGCAGGGGCCGGTCCAGTACCCAGGGGGTGAGGCGGTCCCACAGATAAACAGGGCCCAGACCGTTTAGGACTTTATAGGTTAAAACCAACACCTTGAATTGGGCTCGGAAGACTATTGGCAGCCAATGCAGACAATGAAGCACTGGTATAATGTGCTCCCAGTGGCCCAGTCCCACCAAAAGATGGGCCGCCGCATTCTGCACCAGCTGCAGCTTCCGGGCCGTCACCATAGGTAGCCCCACGTAGAGTGCATTACCATAGTCTAGTCTTGAGGTGCTGAAAGCATGGATGATGGTGGCCAGGTTGGAGTCCGAAACATACGGCCTAAGCCGACATACCAGATGTAGTTGGTGAAAGGCACCCCTCGCCACAGCCTCCACCTGAGCATCCAGGCGGAGCTGCGCATCGAGGAGTACACCCAGACTCCACATCTGGGGAACCAATGGAGGACAGACCCCATCAATGATGGGGGGCCGTTAACTCGATCGCCTTCCCCACCAGCATCACCTCCGTCTTGTCGGGATTCAGCTTCAGTCGATTAGCCCTCATCCAATCCCTCACAGCCGTCAGACACCGAGTAAGCACGGAGACTGCAGGGTTTGGGTTTGTTGAAAAAGAGAGGTATAGCTGGGTGCCGTCAGCTATTGGTGACACCGTACGCCAAACCTCCCGGTCACCTCTCTGAGAGGCTGCGTATATACGCTGAACAGGAGGGGGGACAACACCAAACCCTGCGGGTTCTCACCCCAAGGAGGTATGCAGCTGATCGACATTTCTGGCTGGGTCAGGATAGTCTAATAATAATGGTGTGCACATGATCCACTTGATTCTGGCATCAACCTAAAGGTCATGATCAATGCATGGTTGCGACCAGAGTTATCATCCCTCTAGGTTTGACCTGGGGCTTTTGAGGCATCCTCTCTGGATTCCAGGTGAAGCCCCGATTTCCCCAAGTTATCCAGGGGCACCTGGATGTGAATGTTGCTTGCTCTAAGAGTCAATTCCCTTTGCTTTTGGCCGGCCCTCTGATTTCTTCTTAGTTCATTACTGACCTCAGCCTATGTGAGTGATGGAGCCTGTGATCCACTAGNTTCTGGCATCAACCTAGGGGTCATGATCAATGCATGGTTGCGACCAGAGTTATCATCCCTCTAGGTTTGACCTGGGGCTTTTGAGGCATCCTCTCTGGATTCCAGGTGAAGCCCCAATTTCCTCAAGTTATCCAGGGGCACCTGGATGTGAATGTTGCTTGCTCTAAGAGTCAATTCCCTTTGCTTTTGGCCGGCCCTCTGATTTCTTCTTAGTTCATTACTGACCTCAGCCTATGTGAGTGATGGAGCCTGTGATCCACTAGCAGTAATATTGGTGCGGCGGAGGATTGTTACCAATGCAATTCAGTCTGCGCTCTGTCTTCTCTGTGATTTGGTCCAACAGCGATGTCTCTTGCCATCAATATTGACAAGCCCCAGTGTCTGTTGACATTGATCTGCGTCCCTCTTGTCCAGTTTCCCCACCTCATTTCCTCCATGTTAGCATTTTGGCAAACTCCCCCTCCTCCCCCCAGCTTCCTCTGCGTGACAAGGTCCATTCGTTTCATGGAGACATCGTCAATTCCCTTTCATGAATGCTTATTACTCAGGGCTGATGGGACGGCAGATTTTGCCTGCCCTGGCTGTAGCCAAGCTGCCTTCAGAGAGCGGTTGGGGGGCAGGTGGTTTAAATGTTTAATGCTGAATCAGGTTAGAGGAGCGACTGGACTCTACTATGCTCTGCTCCAGGGACTTCTCTGACCCCTGAATTAATGAGAGTTACTAGACATAATGACAACAAACACTTGCAACACCATCTTGTATTGAAATCAGTGTCATCCTGGCCGCATAGCTGTATGAACAACATTTATGCGGTTGTGTATTTGCAGCTACCTGATAGTCCTCTCCCACCAGCTTGTTCCCCAGATGATATAGTATATATCCCTTGGTGCAACACAGCCAATTGCAGGATAGAAATGCTGGCAATGAGCTGTTAGCTCCAGAACAGAAACTGCTTAGAACTGTGTGGGCAAAGAGACTCCAACTCCGAAAAAAACACCCAGTCCCTTCCCTGTGAAAGCGCTCCCTTGGCCCCTTCCCCTCAATCCCTTATCCTTACCCCTTTGCCTCCTGGGCCTCTTTCCTCAGTCCCTATGAAAGCACCCCCTCAGTCTCTTTCCCTTAGTCCCCTCACATATTAGAGCATTTGGAAGCTGGTAGTGTGTCTGGTGTGTCAGGAAGCTGGCAAACGGTGGTGACGAGAAGGAATCTGTTACTTACTTTAAACTTAATTAACAAAATACAGGTACTTGATTTCAAAATGTTTGTAGAATGTTCGGATCAGTTTTAGACTTCTGCACAAACTTATGCACCGATCACGGAATTTCTCCCTCAGGCTGCTTTTAAATGTGATGCTCCCATGCATAGAGACCCAGTGTCCATGTGGGGGAACATCTTGTTCAAATGTGGAGGTGAGTGCTTCCAAAACCCACGAATCCCCACCCACCACCCATGCATGGAAAAATCCCAGTTGCACCATGTGTGGTTGGCAGCGCACAGCCAGTCTCTCCTGCCTGTCTACCCCTCCCCCCCGCACTGGTGCTCCACCCAGCACCCCCCCACTCCCATGCACCCCCCCATTTATAAATGGCCTCAGTCACACGTTTGCAAACATGCAATCACATACACACACCTACATGTACACATACAGCCACCCAGTCTCTCTC
>QEPC01007999.1:1452277-1464486 GCA_003113815.1 Sphenodon punctatus
GACTACTTATTATTTCTATAGCACTACTAGTCCTATGCAGAGCTGTACAGATACACATAACATAAGACAGTCTCTGCTCCATGGGGCTTACAATCTAATCAAGACACCAAGACACAGACAACTACAAATAAGAGTCTCCCTATGAATAATGGAACACAGGATGCAGGTATTCAGTAAGTTTATTTCAGTTAAAATGGTTGAAATCCACAAGGTTATGATAAGAATAGGGCCTGGGTTCAGGATTTGAAAGCAATCTCAAAGAAATGGGCCTTTAGTTGGGACTTAAATATGGACAGGGAGACGGCCTGATGCACCCCCTCAGGATGTTTGTTCCAAGCATCCGGTGCAGTAAGGTGGAAAGTGCAGAGTCAGGAGTTGCAATGGAGGAAAAGGGTCCAGATAAGAGCATTACCCAATGAATGGAGGTCACAAGTATGGGTGTAGGGAGAGATAGAGAGGAGAGGTACTGAGTAACTACACAGTGAAGACACTTTTAGGTGAGTAGGAGGAGAAGCTTGAACTGTATGCTTGAAGTGGATGGGGAGCCAGTGTAGTGACTTGAGGAGAGGGTTTATATGGTCGTAATGGCATACAAGGAAGGTGAGTCTCGCAGCTGAATTTTGAATAGACTGTACTGGAGATAAGTGGCTCAGTAGGAGACCTGAGAGAAGCAGGTTGCAGTAGTCTAAGTGGGATGTGATGAGAGAATGGATTAGGGTTTTAGCCGTGTGTTCAGACAGGAAGGGATGGATTTTGGTAATATTATAGAGAAAGAAACAACACGTTTTGGCAGTGTTTTGTATGTGAGAAGAGAAGGATAGAGAGGAGTCCAAGATGACCCCAAGGTTGTGGGCTGAGGGGTCTGGTAGGATGACAGTGTTCTCTACAGAGATGGAGAGAGGTGGAAGGGGTGAAGTGGGTTTAGGAGGAAAGATAAGATGTCTTGGCCATGTTAAGTTTAAGGTGGCGGTGAGACATCCAGGCAGCGATGTCAGATAGGCAGGCTGAGATTTGGAACTGAATTCTGGGTGAGAGTTGGTACAGAGAAGTAAATTTGAGAATCATCAGCATAAAGATGGTACTGAAAGCCATAGGAGGAGATCAGAGCACCAAGGGTACAAGTGTAGAGAGAGAAGAGAAGAGGGCACAGGACTGAGCCCTGGGGCACACCAACTGATAGTAAAATAGCAGTAGAGGAGGATACACTATATGTGCAGTGGGAGAGGTAAGAGGAGAACCAAGATAGGAGAGAGTCCCGAAATCCAAACAAGGACAGAGTGTCAAGGAGCAGATGGTGGTCAATGGTGTCAAAAGCAGCAGATAGGTCAAAGAGGATGAGGATAGAGTAATAACCCCAATAAAGTATTGGTATCTGCTTCACAGTGGCAGTAAGTTGCAATGTGTGGCATCTAGGAAGCTACTGGGGACACAGAAGTAGGACTGAAAACGAAGTGTTTGGATGTGCTATGCTATGCAAATTTGCTCTCACTAGTTGAACCACTGCATGATGGGTTCTTCAGTAGTTCTGCTTTCTGGCAGTGAGATACTGCTAAGGTACACCCTGGTAGCAATTGGTGGCCGTTTTTACATGGCGACATTGATGACAGCCAATTCCTGATACCAAATAAACATACTCTAAGCTTGAATGTGACTGTAGTGATGGGATATGGCTGTCTTGCTGACAAACTTGCAGAATAAATGATCTCATCTTGTGAATGTACTGATTAATTTTGGGGCTGATCTTTGGTGATCAATTATCAGGTGTGCTCTCTGCCACACCGTCCTGTCCTTGTATAAAAATAGATT
Source organism: Sphenodon punctatus (assembly GCA_003113815.1). Taxonomy (NCBI): domain Eukaryota; kingdom Metazoa; phylum Chordata; class Lepidosauria; order Sphenodontia; family Sphenodontidae; genus Sphenodon; species Sphenodon punctatus. The sequence continues at coordinate 1,454,084 of QEPC01007999.1, forward strand.
AATAACTGCACAGTAGCTTTGCATTTGGAGGGAATTCCCTTTAGTTAAAACATAAGCTTGGCTTTGGACTTGGGAATTTTTTTTCTATCCACATTGGATTTTTATTTATTTTTTACTTTTTGTGTGCAACACAACCATCTCACCTCTGAGTGTATGAGAGTTCAATCTTAGGGCCACCTTGGTGCAAAAGATAACCCAATAGTATGTGTTACATGCATTTGGCTTCCATTTTAAAATGAAAAGGTGGTGGGAGTGGTAAGATGCTGCCTTGCTACTGTCACGTAGGCAGGAAGTGTATAAGCAAGTATGGTCTGACTGTAATACAATGGGAGTGTGGGGGAGGGGAGGGGAGAGGGTTGTCATAAGCTGCTTTGTTCACCATGTACCAAGCATGTTTTTTGTGTGTGTGGGAGCTGCATGTCAGGCAGTCACAAGGTATTTTTATTTTTAACATTAATTGGCATGGTTGAGCGGTGTGCGGACGCCGGATCGAATCACTGCGGAGCAGGAACCAGGAAGTAACTGGGCATTGTGTTGCGAGCATGTTGCGTTACATGCAAAGCAGTTAGTCCCTCTGCAAGCGTTGCATTATGGGACATGAATTCCCAGATCTTCCTTGTGGTCACACACATCATTGCTTTTTTTTTTTCCACCCCCAGCGATCGGACAGCAGTGCCATACAATGGCAGAGAGGGACATTATTTTCCTGTGTACTTCCTTGTTTTTTTTAATGTGTCCTCTGTAATATTGAATGCTACTGTTTTTCATCTGATGCAAGCACTAGACCATCAAAGAAGCAGTCATACTCCTAGCCCCACCATCATTTCATTGAGTCAGGCAAGGTTAGACTATTGAATGAATTATGCCCTTTCTTTTTATCTGGCATGGGTATTTCTTTATGTTAAGGAATAGTAAACTACAGATAGACTCTGGTGGCTTGCAAGCATAGGGAAGGAATCTTCTCTGGCTCACCAGTGCATATAGACTAAAGCATTAAGTTATATAGAACACAGAGTCTGCCAAACAACATGTAGTATTTAAAACACACCCAATTTTTATTGATACAAACATTGTAGTGAAAGGGATGCACAGAGGGCCTTGTATATGCATGCATCATGTGCGCTACCAGACCACCCTGTGTTGATATCAATAAAACACATGTTGTGGTCCATGACAGCTTGCAACACCACAGTATTTCTTCCCTTGTGATCAGAGAGTTCATTCCAAGAATCCAGAGGACATAGGATCTGCACATGTGTACCATCTATTGCCCCACAGCAGTTCAGGAAACCATCCCGCTCAAAAACTGCAAACATCTCATTGGCATTAATTCTCTAGTAGTTCTTTCTTGAGAGCATTACACACTTCCACTAGAATGATAGATGTTGTTGGCCCCCCCAATTCCAAAAGAATGTGCTGTGGACTGGAAGCTGTCTGAGGTGGCTAGCTTCCATAGAGCAACGACCAGGTCTTTCTCCTAAGGGATACATCTATGCATAACGGTAGTGTTTTTGTGTAGCTATGGAGCAATTATCTCCAGTAGCTCATAGAATACAGTTCTAAGAACCCTGAAATTAGTCTGCCACTCCACATCATTCCATTTAAGCACCACGTTATCCCACCAGTCTTGGGACTTGTCCTTGGACCACAATGTGTGCAGTGTGGGCTTCACTAAAGCGATACCGCCAATCCATGATTCCTAGCCGTCCAGAAACANACAGGGAGACGGCCTGATGCACCCCCTCAGGACGTTTGTTCCAAGCATCCGGTGCAGTAAGGTGGAAAGTGCAGAGTCAGGAGTTGCAATGGAGGAAAAGGGTCCAGATAAGAGCATTACCCAATGAATGGAGGTCACAAGTATGGGTGTAGGGAGAGATAGAGAGGAGAGGTACTGAGGAACTACACAGTGAAGACACTTTTAGGTGAGTAGGAGGAGAAGCTTGAACTGTATGCTTGAAGTGGATGGGGAGCCAGTGTAGTGACTTGAGGAGAGGGTTTATATGGTCGTAATGGCATACAAGGAAGGTGAGTCTCGCAGCTGAATTTTGAATAGACTGTACTGGAGATAAGTGGCTCAGTAGGAGACCTGAGAGAAGCAGGTTGCAGTAGTCTAAGTGGGATGTGATGAGAGAATGGATTAGGGTTTTAGCCATGTGTTCAGAGAGGAAGGGATGGATTTTGGTAATATTATAGAGAAAGAAACAACACGTTTTGGCAGTGTTTTGTATGTGAGAAGACAAGGAGAGAGAGGAGTCCAAGATGACCCCAAGGTTGTGGGCTGAGGGGTCTGGTAGGATGACAGTGTTCTCTACAGAGATGGAGAGAGGTGGAAGGGGTGAAGTGGGTTTAGGAGGAAAGATAAGATGTCTTGGCCATGTTAAGTTTAAGGTGGCGGTGAGACATCCAGGCAGCGATGTCAGATAGGCAGGCTGAGATTTGGAACTGAATTCTGGGTGAGAGTTGGTACAGAGAAGTAAATTTGAGAATCATCAGCATAAAGATGGTACTGAAAGCCATAGGAGCAGATCAGAGCACCAAGGGTACAAGTGTAGAGAGAGAAGAGAAGAGGGCACAGGACTGAGCCCTGGGGCACACCAACTGATGGTAGGATAGCAGTAGAGGAGGATACACTATATGTGCAGTGGGAGAGGTAAGAGGAGAACCAAGATAGGAAGGTGGTGGGAGTGGTAAGATGCTGCCTTGCTACTGTCACGTAGGCAGGAAGTGTATAAGCAAGTATGGTCTGACTGTAATACAATGGGAGTGTGGGGGAGGGGAGGGTAGAGGGTTGTCACAAGCTGCTTTGTTCACCATGTACCAAGCATGTTTTTTGTGTGTGTGAGCTGCATGTAAGGCAGTCACAAGGTATTTTTATTTTTAACATTAATTGGCATGGTTGAGTGGTGTGCGGACGCCGGATCGAATCACTGCGGAGCAGGAACCAGGAAGTAACTGGGCATTGTGTTGCGAGCATGTTGCGTTACATGCAAAGCAGTTAGTCCCTCTGCAAGCGTTGCATTATGGGACGTGAATTCCCAGATCTTCCTTGTGGTCACACACATAATTGCTTTTTTTTTTTCACCCCCAGCGATCGGACAGCAGTGCCATACAATGGCAGAGAGGGACATTATTTTCCTGTGTACTTCCTTGTTTTTTTTAATGTGTCCTCTGTAATATTGAATGCTACTGTTTTTCATCTGATGCAAGCACTAGACCATCAAAGAAGCAGTCATACTCCTAGCCCCACCATCATTTCATTGAGTCAGGCAAGGTTAGACTATTGAATGAATTATGCCCTTTCTTTTTATCTGGCATGGGTATTTCTTTATGTTAAGGAATAGTAAACTACAGATAGATTCTGGTGGCTTGCAAGCATAGGGAAGGAATCTTCTCTGGCTCACCAGTGCATATAGACTAAAGCATTAAGTTATATAGAACACAGAGTCTGCCAAACAACATGTAGTATTTAAAACACACCCAATTTTTATTGATACAAACATTGTAGTGAAAGGGATGCACAGAGGGCCTTGTATATGCATGCATCATGTGCGCTACCAGACCACCCTGTGTTGATATCAATAAAACACATGTTGTGGTCCATGACAGCTTGCAACACCACAGTATTTCTTCCCTTGTGATCAGAGAGTTCATTCCAAGAATCCAGAGGACATAGGATCTGCACATGTGTACCATCTATTGCCCCACAGCAGTTCAGGAAACCATCCCGCTCAAAAACTGCAAACATCTCATTGGCATTAATTCTCTAGTAGTTCTTTCTTGAGAGCATTACACACTTCCACTAGAATGATAGATGTTGTTGGCCCCCCCAATTCCAAAAGAATGTGCTGTGGACTGGAAGCTGTCTGAGGTGGCTAGCTTCCATAGAGCAACGACCAGGTCTTTCTCCTAAGTGATACATCTATGCATAACGGTAGTGTTTTTGTGTAGCTATGGAGCAATTATCTCCAGTAGCTCATAGAATACAGTTCTAAGAACCCTGAAATTAGTCTGCCACTCCACATCATTCCATTTAAGCACCACGTTATCCCACCAGTCTTGGGACTTGTCCTTGGACCACAATGTGTGCAGTGTGGGCTTCACTAAAGCGATACCGCCAATCCATGATTCCTAGCCGTCCAGAAACACTGTAACAGCCTCTCAAAGCTGACCTATTATTCTAGCCAGGGGAACATAGGGCATGTAACGGGGAGGTATGTGGTCCTGAGCCACCCTGTGATCTATGTACCTCCAAGTTGCCAGTTCCCGGGTCATGAGGTTGGAAATAAGGGATTCTACCACCAGCCACCGCTCCAGGTACTCCATGGAAATGGTCTCAGAAATGGACGGCAAACTTCACATGAAAGAGGATGGCAGCAGTCCACTGTGAAAGGCCATTGGAGTACCCAGAAGTATCATCGATAAATCCATTGCAGTTGAACAGGCAGAGGAAATGTGAGAGAGAACGCACAGCAACAGTTGAATGTTAGTGCCACAAAAGAGCAAAAAAATTGGGGAAAATGTGACCAGAGAACCGTTCTGTCCTGTCAATTTAAGAAGGTAAAGAACATAGTGCAACCCACTTTCTGTGATGATGGGCAGATACTCTGCTTACGCAAAATGCATCATGGAGAAGTACAGTACTGCATGATGGGATACCATCTGGGACACTGACAGTGGGATGTCACGTTGCGTGTCTCTTTTTTTACAAAAGGAAAGAGAGCTATGTGTTCCAGCCAGATCTAGTCTAACTGGATTGGGCCACTCTTTTCCAAGTTGTATAAAATGAGTTTACACTTTACTTTGATGCCAAGTTAGCAAAGCAAGTATTGTAAAATGACAATATATTTATTAAAAAATGAATGAAGCAAGAGACTCAGAATATTATAAAAAAATAAGCATAGTTTACTTAATTTTAAATAGAAAATATCAGTAGCTTACATAGAATGGTATTGATAGCCAATCAAAGTTACATGATCTAAAAAACATTTCTATTTTAAGAAAATAACTTCTAAAAGCTTAACATATGCTCAATTCATTGGTTCAAAGGTATCAAGAATAATACATTACATTCTTCTCGGTTCTTCTCTTTTCTGCCATGATGGTGAGAGAGAAACCCCAACATAGTGTAGGATTTCAATCTGAAAAAGCAAAGCTAGTGTCTCCCTTCTTAAAGCAAACTTTGCCAGAAGCTGACACTGACGCTGATGACATCAGTTAGCATGGAAATATACAGGATTCCAATTGGTTCTCTTAATTCTGTGCAAGTAAGGAGACTGAACAAAGAGTCAGATTTCCTTCAAAGTTTGAACAAAGCCTCATATTTCCATCAAAATTAATTGTCAGATTACAGAGAAAAGTTGAACACAGGTTCAAGGTTTTTTAACCAATTAGTTGAAGCAGCTGTGTCTGCTAGGGAAAACTAAAACTTAAAACTTTTACTTTGGGAATGGCTGTGCCTGGCACCATTTGTCATTTAGATATATAGACTGATAAGGCCCTTGGTCTGGCCGCCTCCAACTTTAGCCATTTTTTTCTGTTTCCTTGAATACGGTGAAAAGTTCACTGAGAAGTAAAAAAAAAGTTCATTGGAACACAGCTGAGGGGGCCTCAGCCTGAACCAAGGTACATATAGAAACGGTCCCACCCCCCCATGCTCCCTCGCCACCTGCCCTCTGGGAAGACAGGTGGGCGCCGCGGCCAATGCAGCCGCAGTGCCCGCCCGAATTGACCACGGCCCAGAATCCCACCGTGGATTCTGGGCCATGGTAGCTGTCTAGACGGGATGGGTCCCTTCATCGTGGTGGGGAATCACATTCCCCACACGATCGGGGCTGGCCTCGCCGGTTCCACCGATTGCGTGGTGAATGTGATTGCCCGCCGCGATTGATGGGGGTGAACATCTGGGGGGGAACTTCCATTCCCCCTTCAGACGTGACGAGATCTTTCTTGCCCAGTGGGAATCCACTGTGGTTGAGCATGATCTCGTCACGTCTGAAAATACCCAAGGTACTGCAACATATTAAACACCATGAAAAATGAGTGGCTACACAATGGTGTCAACACACATTTATGTTGCGTCTAAAGGTGCCCAGTCTCTTGAGCTTGGGAAGGCAATAAAACAAAGAAAAAGGGAAACGGAGTCTTGGAGCTGGGTGGAGAAACAAGAGGATTAATTTAAGGCCATTCCAGGCACTTACCTGCATCTCATTTTTGTTTGCTCTATTTTATGCTTTAATTCTGGTAGAAATTTTTTCATTTGGAGAGTTTTTCTGCCGAAAACAAAACAACCCCAACACCAAATCCTAGCCTGTCAGGTTTCCACCCCCCCACCCCCCAAGAAAATGTCAATTCTGACCAAAAATTAAAAATGTCAAGAAAAATGTTTTCACCTGTCGTTTCAGTACAGCATGATGTCTTTTACTTAATTTCAGTTTAAAATGCTGCTTAGTTAATTTTTTTAGAAGTCTGAAAGCAAATTGTGTTAAATGTGGGAAAGTTTATTCAAGATAGCAGTTTTCCTTTAGATTCAAAGTTCATTTTGACATAGAAATGGAATGGAGACATTTCAGAACTTTTTGGTTCATGACATTTTACCACATTCCAGCTTTCACTCTGATTCAGAATGGATATGAATTATGAAACATGAACATTTCCTGCAGGATGAAATTTCCATTTTCCAGTCAGGGTAATTTCAGACGTTATGGGATCACAGTCAATCATCCTGAATCACAGTGGATTCAGGGTGGTGGCCATGATCCCGTGAATGTCTGTTTGAACCCCACCAGTTGTTCACCACGGTGAATTCCTGGTGGGGTTCAAAGCGAAACACCGTTTGGCCTCACCTCCAGAACTGTGGTTAGGTTGGCTACTATCCGGGACGGGCTGGCAATGGCCACGATGCACATCTGCATGTCAGCCCCATCCTGGAATCAGGCCCCAACCATGGGATGGGGTTGGGCGCAGCAGCCTTATTGCCTGCTACACCCGCCCGTCTCCCTGTGGGCGGGTGGCCGAGGGAGTGTGGGGGTGGGGCTGAGCGGCTGCACATCACGCCATGTAGCCCTGCCCCCTCCCCGATCCCCCTCAGAGATCAGGCTGGCACGTCTAAAGGACAGCAGTTCTGATCACGGACCGGGATCCGAGATGGATCCCGGTCTAGGGTTCAGTGTGGCAGGCCAAAAGGCCCAGCCCATCTGAAATTACCCTCAGTCTGTCAGTGAGGGTCTCACTAAAGCCATCTGCTGAAATAACACCTTCTTTTCCCTACTCCGTATTCCCTGGTTTATTCATGGGGCTAAGTGGGGATTATGCAGTTCTTAGACCTTGTTGGGTAAGGCTTTGGAGACCTGAATTAGGATTTATATGTTGTCCAGCCTTTTAGGGCTATACCTAGATGGAGTTAAAATAAGGGTGACCATCAAAATTTCAAAAATAAGGGACACTCAGTAGAACTGTGGTGTTCTATGGAGCACTGGTATGTAGAAACAAGGGATACACCTAAAACTATTTGAAGGCTAGCAACCATAGGCTGAAGTAGGAGTCGAACTAATGAGACATCTTCAGCTTTCTGAAATGGGACTTATCTGATGCCCAGGCCTTGTAAGGATAGGCCTCTCTGTGGGTGAAGTGAGATTTACGTGGTGCTTTGGTCTTTGCGTTGTAGGTCTGAAGAGGGACTTATGTGATGCCTGGCTAACCTTGAATTGAGACTTCCGTAGTGCCAAAGCCTTGCACAAATAGGTGGTGTAGGAAGTAGGACGTATGTGGTCTAGCCCCTGTAAATCTCAGTGGGAGTTATCTGATGCTCAGGCTTCGTGCTGGCCTTCTGCACGAGGTAAATTTCTATGTGTCGACAGCTCATAAACATCTCCATCTCAGTGCTTTGATGCTGTTTTATGACTGTGGTGGCTCATATTCCTGGTAGCTCGGCCCCCATCTGAGGGCCATCTCCAGCATGGTTATTTATTATTTAATATTAATTGTTTATTATAAGTCAATATTACCTCAAAGTGACAGGAGTTCTTCAGGTGCTGGGCAGGCAAGCCCAGGCACATTCTTTTCTCTCTGTCAAGTGGATATAGTTAGGTTCAGATACAGATTCTCATTAGTTTTTGCTTGCTTGGCTGCCTTATCGATTTTTCCTCAGCCTCTTCATTACTAGTCGTGTCACATTTTAGAGGTGCTTTGGAAGAAATTTAGAAAACGAAGTGGGAGGCAGGAGGAGGAGAAATAGAAAAGTAAAAAGATCCCTCCGGGCTCAGGATGCCCATGAAGTTCTCCAAAAGTCAGAAGAGAAACTTCCCCTGCTGTGAGAAGCTGAGATAAGGGAGCCCTTCCAAACAGCTGGCTAAGAAAAAGAGGCATGTCTATACAAATGACCTGCTGATGAAATGTCCAGCTGTTAATCCATAACTCATTCCTCTCTAGAAGTCCTGGCTTTTTGGCTCAAGTTGGGTTAACATCCCTCCAGGTGTTAAAACGCATTATCTCCTGACTTTACGTGAAGCCCCAATTTCTCTAGTTATCTCTGGCACCGAGATAACCTGGATAAATCAGGGGATGGGGCCTAGGGTCATGTCAGAAAGGGGCTCGGCAAAAAGGCTTTGCCACCCCCTTTCTGATGTGGCCCCTCCCCCTGCGGAGCATGTGACATCATAGCACACAAAAGGGGTGTGGCCATGTCACCAGCTTGTCACCTTCCCTGAGTCCCTTTGCTCTGCCCCCTTCGGGTCAACTCCTCGGGGAAGGTGTCAAGTTGTCAACCCAAGGCACAAGCTGTAAAAACGCATGCATTTAGGAATAAGTACCAGATTCAAACTCCATGTGTGTGGCCATCATAAAATAGGGCATCATTCAGGATTCGAACCATCACTTTGGATCTCAGATCCTCAGGGGAGGCTTCCTCTGTGAGGGAAAAGCATGACTGTGAGTGACATTCCCCCCCCCCCCCCCCCCCAATACTGGGCATGAACCACAGACTGCATGCAAGTCTGCTAGAGAAGCTGGATCTTTAGCTGCACCTGTAGTGACTCATGTCTATGGAGGTCCACAGTTCAGTCTATGTTGTATCAAGCAAGACACCACCCCCACGTATCAATTCCGCTGTAATAAGGGTGCCTGCTGACTGGCTTGTTACACCTGCAGACTGTGTATGCAGCCTGTCTGTGCTACAGTGCCCTATGACTGTTAACCCATCCTCCCTCCCATTATGCCTGCTTGTTGGTTCCACCCACTTGTTAATGATTTGTCCCATAGACCCCAGCCCTGGAAGTTACTCTCTCAGGCAGGGCCCAGAGTCGCATTGATTTATCTCAGACCCTGATTCAGTGAGCTCAGTACTGGGGCCTACAGACAGCTTTCCCTGTCCAGAGTGATGGCCTTCTGGGTAGAGGCCTGTAACGCGATCCAAGCTTAATGGGACCTGATTGATTGGGTGTGCATCTGTAACCTTTTTTATTAGTTACGAAAATGAATGGAGCCCCATTCGTGTTCGTAACTAGTGTTATGAAAATGGATGAATGAAAACGCATATTATTGTCATTTGCTTTCATCCATTTTAGTTTTAAAATTAAAAAACCACTGTGCATGTGCAGAATAGCCGCTGGGGCTGTTCTGCTCATGCATATGCACTCTCTTCCAAAATGGCGCCAGCAGTGTTGGCACCATTTTGGAAAAGGGCAACTGGTCTGCTCTGCACATGTGCAGAATGGCTGCCCTTTTCCAAAATGGCACTGATGCTGCCGGTATGGTACTATTTTGCAAAAGGATGTGAATGTGCAGAACGGTTTGGTGGCCATTTTGCGCATGCACAGTGATTTTAATTTAAAAAAAATAATTTAAAAAATACCACACTGCGCATGTGCTAAATGGCCGCCGGGCCATTCTGCGCATGTACAGCCCTTTCCCAAAATGGTGCTGGACTGGGCTCTCCAGCTGCCTGAGGCCCCACCCCCCAACAAAGCACCGTGATGCCACAGCACACTGTAGGAAACTCTTTCCCATGGCCACACTCTTTCTCATGGCCACATGGGAAAGAGGTGGGGAACATCACAGCCATGCCTCTTTTCTGATGTAGTCCTGCCTCTTACAGAGGGTATTTTCAGGTGTGACAGGGCCTGTATTGACCCCGTCACGGAAACATCCATTGATCCCCCGCTGGGATCAAACCGGCATGTCCAACAGACATGCCGGCTGATCCCGGCAGGGAATCGGGGAGGGGGCGGGCCCATGAGGCTCAACGTGCGACCGCACAGCCCCGCCCCCCATGCTCCCTAGGCCGCCCGCCCTCTTGGGAGACGGCCCGGCGCCCCCCTGGGGCATTGACCATGGCCCGGAATCCCGCTGCTGATGCTGGGCCGTGGTCCGGGGACCGACGAGACGATACCCCTGATCACGGGGGGGGG